>JAVTVJ010004043.1:0-39816 GCA_034509425.1 Eopsaltria australis
AATGATATGATCAATGTATTGCAGGTGTTCTGGAGCTCCACCCTGTTCCAGGGCAGCCTGGATCAGGTCGTGGCAGATGGTGGGGCTGTGTCTCCACCCCTGGGGCAGTCGGTTGCAGGTGTACTGGACACCCCTCCAAGTGAAAGCAAATTGTGGCCTGCACTCTGCCGCCAGAGGGATTGAGAAAAATGCATTATCTATGTCAATCGTGGCATACCATTTGGATGCTTTTGACTCTAGCTCATATTGGAGGTCCAACATGTCTGGTGCAGCAGCACTTAGAGGTGGTGTGACTTCATTCAGGCCCCGATAGTCCACTGTCAGCCGCCATTCCCCATTTGACTTCTGCACTGGCCATATGGGGCTGTTGAAGGGTGAGCGGGTCCTGCTGATAACTCCTTGGCTCTCCAGTCGACGAATTAGTTCATGGATAGGAGTCACGGAGTCCCGGTTGGTACGATACTGCCTCTGGTGCACTGTCCTGGTAGCAATTGGTACTTGTTGATCTTCCACCTGCAGTAATCCTACAATGAAGGGATCTTCTGAGAGGCCAGGCAGGGTGGATAACTGTTTGATCTTCTCTGTATTCACCGCAGCTATGCCAAAGGCCCATCGATATCCCTTTGGATCCTTAAAATAACCTCTCCTGAGGTAGTCGATGCCAAGGATACAAGGGGCCTCTGGGCCAGTCACGATGGGGTGCTTTTGCCATCTGTCCCCTGTTAAGCTCACCTCAGCTTTTATTACCGACAACTCCTGGCATCCCCCTGTCACTCCAGAGATCCAGATGGCTTCTGCACTCTTGTGCCTTGATGGCATCAGTGTACACTGTGCACCGGTGTCCACTAAAGCTTTATACTTCTGTGGATCTGATGTGCCAGGCCATCGAATCCACACCGTCCAGTATACCCGGTCATCCCTTTCCTCCTCCTGGCCGGAGGCAGGGACCCTCTATTCCTGTTCTTGGTCAGAGTATTCACTGTCTGACCTTTGTGATGCCAAATCAGAAGTTCCCTCCTCAGGACTGTAGGAAACGGTTTTAGTTTTCTTATATCTGGGAAATTGCTGATTGTCTTCTGGTCTCTCTGTGGTAACTACACTGACAGTCTTCTTGGGTGGCCCCTTCTTAACAGGTCTCTTCCCCCTCAGTTCTCGGACCCGGGTGCTCAGCTTAGAGGTGGGTTCACCATCCCATTTCCTCATGTCCTCTCCATGCTCACGCAAAAAAAACCAGAGCTCGTTACGTGGCCTGTTCTTGGGGGTTCCTTTCCCTCTGACTGGGGTTGGAGAGGAGCGATTTCTTGGGCTGCCTCTAAAAGTTGGGGTGCTGGCTCGCAGGGCTGAGGGAGCACCCAGAGTTTCTTCTACATTTCGGAGCCAGGCGAACGCCAACTCCACAGTTGGTGTATCCATTTTTGGATAATAAAGTGCCACCAAGCTGATGGAATATGATGCCGGGGCGCCTTGAACCACCTTCCTCCACCTGGCAAGTGTACAAGGGACATCCTCTGGATCTATGGTGACGCTATCATCCTTTAGATCACTATAGACAATTTCCAGCACTGCTAATTCTCTCAAGTACTGGATACCTTCATCCACATTGGTCCACTTCCCTGGGGACTTTACAAGATCATCCTTAAAAGGATATCTTGCCTTCACACTTGAAAGAAGCCGTCTCCAGAGGCTACAAGTTGCTCCTTCCTTTGCAAGTCCTCTTTCAATTTCCCGATCCCTAGCAAGGGGTCCCAGCTGTTGGGCTTCATGACCTTCTAACTGCTATCGGCCCCATTATCCCAGCATTGCAGCAGCCATGCAGGGATCCTCTCACCTGACTGGTGGCTGTAATCCTTTCACAAGTCTCAAAGTTTGGATGGGGTCAGGGACCGAGTACCTTCGGTCTCCTGTTTAATCTGCCTCACTCCCTTCGATTCCTTTGCTGAGGGACCTGCCTCTTGATCTAGCCCCATCTCTTCTTCCTCTTCTTCTTCTTCTCTTACTAATCGGCCTGAAACTTGCCTCGTCCATTTTTTTTTTTTCACTATTGGGACAATTACTGTAGTTGTTGTGGTTTGGGTTCCTATCTAAGACATAGTTGTTGTGGTTTGTATCCCTGCCTCAGCCACAGTTGTAGTTTGTGTCCCTGTCTCAGCTATAGTGTCCTCAGACACAGTTTGAGTTCCTGCCTCAACCACAGTCCTCTGAGAATATTGAACAGAGGCCCGGTAGGCCCAGGCCAGCCCCCAGTACAGGGCGAGAAGCTGCTCGCATTCCTGGGAGTAAACGAGGCACCCTTCTGTCAGCCGACGGGCCAGTTTGTTGGGGTTATTTACCTCTTCAGGAGTAAACTCCCAGGCAACAGGAGGAGATAACCGCCCTAGGAGCCTGCCCAAATCCCTCCATATACCTTTCCACCCAGGAACTGGGTACCTCAGGGCAGATTTTAACAGCTCCTCACCCAAGGGTCGTTTCCTTCTGTACCAGGGAGATGACAATTTCCATGAATTCCATAAGGTAACAACAATGTTGGCTAATATTATTAATAATATGAGGAAGCTTATGTAAGGGTTGGAAATAATCACAGGAGCCTGCAGTAAAGGATCATCCATACTCAAATTCACCCTGGGCAGAGAGAAGGAGTTATATTCATTCACAGTCATTGTTTGTTTCAACATGTTCCCAAACATAGCAAAACAAAGATAAGCAGTGCGGCAGCTGAAGGCCGTATGCCACACAGGAGTTTACTACTTGAGAGCTGCTATTGGTAATTACTAGAGCATGCAATATATGTATATATATAAACTGCCTTTATCTCGCCTCACGTTCAGGCGCCAAAAGAGACTGTCGTGGGTTGACCCCAGCTAGGTGCCAGGTGCCCACTCAGTCACTCTATCACTCCCTCTCCCACTGGGAGAGGGGAGAGGATAATATTGAAAAAGACTATCAGGGTAAGAAAAGGCAGTTTTATTACAGCGGGGAAAAAAAATAGAACAAACAAGCTGAGAGTTGCGCACGCAGGAGCAGAAGAGAAAACAATCAATCTCTACTTCCCATCAGTAGCGATGTCCAGACACTTTCTGGGAAGCAGGGCTTCAGCACGCGTGACGGTTGTTCAAGGAGGCAAACATGGACCAGCCCTGAGTGCCTCCTCCTCCTCCTCTCTTCCTTCCCTTATATATCTGAGCTGATGTCATATGGTATGGAATATCCCTTTGGCTGACTGGGGTCAGCTGGCCTGCTGGTGTCCCCTCCCAGGATCTTGCCCACCCCCATCCCCTTCAGTGTGGGGAAGGAATGTCAGAGGGACAGCACAGCTTGGCAGTAGCCAAAACACTGCTCTGTTATCAATGCCAGCTACCAAAGGAAAGTACAGCAGTGTAAGGCCTGTGAGCTTTACCCCAGTCATACCCAATACACCAGTGTAAGTTTTTGTACAGTCTCTGGTTGTGTTAGAAATAAAGCATTACAAGGGTGCACCAGGATGTTGCTCTGCAGAAGTGACACTCACCTCTCTTGTTTCCTATTTTCAAGGTGGTTTGATCAAAGCAATGTAATAAGAACTCCATTAATGCAATGGAGTGCTAGCAATCTGAATCATCCTCAAAGCATCCACAATATAGATTCTGGTGTTTGTAGTACCATCCAATGTCATTCTTGGTGGCCCTTGAAGCAGGGTAGCAGGTCCTTATCTTACCGGGGGCCCTGTGGAGGGGGATCTCTGAGAGAGGCGTTCAAACCTGTGAACTCAAGTGGGGTACTAGCATATGCAATGTGAAGACAGGATGAGAGTCATAATTTATTCTGGACATCTGAGCTGCTAAAATTGAAACTGAATAGAATGATGATTAGACATAATTCAGGGAGGTAATTTAAGATAATCATATTTGTTTGAATGGGGGAGGAAGAAATTGGCTCAGGAGAAATATGCTATTTAAAAGCTCCAGGGAACAGCGATCATTTTTAGTGACAGTCTTCAAAAGGGTTTTTTATGCTTTTACTTAATTTAATTTCTTGAGCGGTAAACAAAAATCAAAGTGCAAGATGGCACTCTTTGATTAGAAAAATGCTTGAAAACTGAAACTTGTGAGGAATGAGCATATTGGGTGAATAGAATGATGGATAATATCACTGTTATTTTTGTTACATCCCTGTAAAAGTTAAGGAAAATTAAGTCTGATTTGAACAGGAAAGGGGCAGTGGTATAGGGTCAAATGCTGACATCTTCACTGGCACTAGTACTAATTAATTGCTAAGTCTCCTGTGAAACATGGTTTTATTCCACATGAAGAAAACCTTAAGACCGAGGGTCCCATTCTCACTGCTTACAAATTAGAGCCAGATTTCACTTCTCTTCTTGGAGTAGTATTTTATTCTGCAGAAAATATGAGCTCAGAATGGAATTTCTTGCAAGGTAAAGTCCAAATAACTGCAAGCACAGAGCTGGTAGGACCTCAGCCCTACAGGGAATTACATCTCAACCTCAACTGCACTGTGCTGCCTAAAATTCAAGGGGGTACAATCGAGCATCTGTGATGAAGAGAAATTGTCTTCTGAAAGCTGGGATGATTCTTCAAGGTAGTTAATGATGGCTTTCCGGCCTTTGGATCTAAGGTTTTGTCTTCACTTAAGTAACGAACAAATTCTGTCCAAAAATACATTTCCAATAATTATCAAATGACTCCAGCTGGCTTACTAGGGAGCAGTGTGGTCCCCTCCCACACCTGGAGCTTGCAGTCTGGCCAGGAGGAAAGCAGATAAATTCTGTGCTTTTTAATCTTGGTCTTTTGAAGTGAAATAACAAGAAATGAACACTTCCATATGTTGTCAGGCTGTGGATCAGAAATAAAGTCTTCAAACCTCTCTTTCAAGACATGCACTATATTTTAGATAAGTCACTGTTCTTCTGCCATATATATTAGATGTGCATTTGTCTTCCTGTTTTGTGTATAATGCTTTACATGCTTATAGAAAGTGGAAGAGGTTTATCATTTATTGATGTTTTTCTCTGAAGAGCTGCTAGCAGCCTTAATGCAGCAAAGCTTCTACTTACAGAAATATAGGTCTTTCTGATCCCCATTATCTTTAGATATTTCAGTGTTATTTGCATAGCTGAAATGTGTATGTACTTTATTCTATGCTCGGTTTATTCTTCGTGAGAGATGGCTTTGATGATAACTAATTATTGCAACTTTGAAGCATTTAGATAGCAGTGGTTTTGATTTCCTTTTTTCCTTTCTATATTGTATCTATGCAAAACTATGCAATTATTTGCATAGTAAAATACCAGTATTAAACAAGTTTTTGTAGAATTTTTCTTCCCAAATTTTAATATCTGTTAATTTTACAATAATTATTTTTTGAATATGTTCTTTTTTCTTTAATGTGACTTGAAACTAGTAAAGATTGGAATTTTTCAAACTAGTTTTACTCAGTGTTTTCATAGCTATTGTCGAGAGGACACAGATCCCAGACATAATACCTTCATCAGCAATCACTTCCACATTTCTATAATGTCAAGAAAGGCACAAAGGCAAAATTCTCTCCAAATGCCCAGGCCTTGAGTTAACTTCACTTTCCCTGAGTTAACTTCACTTTCCCAAACAAAGAAGTTTTCTTTGAGCCATAAAGACACTTATTCATTAGGTGTACTGGAGTTTATTATTGCTGAGCTTGTTCCCACTGTAAAAACTCAGGAGCATTAAGACAAGAGGTGGTATAAAGCTATGTGACTTCCTTAATTCTTTCTTTTCCACTGCAAAAGGAAGAACATAAGCTAAATGAAGACAACAAAAGTTATTTTTGTGTGTGCTGTTTAATGCCAAGGATTTTAAATGAATGATTTTCATTATTATTTTCTTACTTGAAGAAATGGCTTCTGTTTTGAGCATCATGCCCAAGTTAATCTTCCAGGGGAAAATAAATTAATTTTAGCCATACTAAGAGTCTTCTTTTTTCTTTCTCTCAAGGTATTCACCACCCTGTCCGTGACTAAGCGTTCTGGTGAAAACACCACTGTGAGTGGATGCTGAGGTTAAAGACCCCCATTCTTGCTATTGCCAGAGACTGACTTTCATCACAGTGTCTGACTCCTGCCATTCAGAATGAAGGGTTTGGGAGAAGTGGCCCTTGGACACCTGCAGAAATGTGTAGAGCTTAACCTGGACATTCCATCCTCCTGCGGAGAAGAGCTCTGTGGGCATTGGTCACTTGTGGTGACTGGCTGGCAATTAGCAATGCAATGGGAATCTTGACTGTTCAGTTGGTGATCAGCAGGGCATTTAATTAATGCTTTCATGAAGTCATAGCCTGAAGCCTGCATTGTCTGGTGGGCAGTGATGGAAGAACTGCTAGCACAGCTTGACAACTGTTTTGGTTTGGCTTTATTCCTCTCTAGTTTCTTTCCTGACCATTCCTTTCTAGTTCTTTCCAGAACAAAGAACTTCCCAACTCAGAAAAATCCCCACAAGTTCAGGTGATTGTATGAGATAAAATAGCTCCTGTGTTCTGGGGCATGGCACAGCAAATGCAAGGTCTCCTCATGAGCATGCACTTTACAGCTCACATGCCTGCGGAGGGCAAGTTCTACTTGTTTGATCATGAGGAAGAATATAGCCTTGAAAAAAAGTTTGGTACTACCTAAAATGACATATTTCTTGCCTTCCAAACTGCCTCTGTTGTGACTTTTTATTTAGAGAGCCTTATTTGTGAAAACATTCTTCTCAGTGAGAAAGGAAAATAATTTATTAAGGCCTCTTGATACAGAAAGTTGCGTTTCTTCCCTGAGAGTAACAATCATACATATAACACAGATGTGATGATCTTAGCTCTTCTTGAAGCTTATGTGATTATAATGAATCCAGTTTGGAGCTGACAGAATTCCAGTGTTAAATGAATTATACTTCCAAGAACTCTGTGCAACTTCATTAAATTTGGGTAAATTTCTTTCCTTCCAGGTGAGCTGTTGTAAGCTGCACTGTTTCAGGTCTAAACTGGCCACTTTGAACACAAAAGCATTGAGATTTCTCAGAGATTAGTGAGCCTGTAGAATCAAAAAAGTACCCAACCAAACAATACCCCCCCGAAACAACCAAAAAACAAGCACTCCAGCCAAACTCCAAAAACCAATAGTGAAAAATCTGTTGTGTAGATAGGGTCTAAAAGTTCTATTTAGTTCCATGTGTGCTATGTTTTATATTTAATTAAGAAAACAATACCTTTAAAACAGAGATTTCGGTGGAAAATACCAGATTATTGAATATCCCTCCAGTGTTGGATAAGCTGCATACATACTTGTCAAGAAATGGCAAAAATGCCTCTTTGTAATGGAAATGAATGTGTTTTTTGATGTGTTTTTCCATTTCCCTCTCTTTTAGCAGAAAGGTTCGGATTACTTTTATTAAATGGTTCTTGGGAGTTCAGTAGTGTGGTGTGAACAGGGGGTGAGTTCCCCAGCCCTGTGGGCAGAATGCCTCATGCCTAAATTCCTACCTGGTAACATATTCTTGTATTTCTACTGAGATTTCTAAAATAGTGTTGTAAGTTATTTTTATAAACCCATATGAAAGGAATGGGGAACTTGTCTTTACAAACAAACTGTGGGTCTTGCCAGCAGATAGCTAACATTGAGAGATAAAAGAAACAATGGGGAGGATTCCACTGATTGATGAATGGAGAGAGATTTGCATTTATAAACAAACCAAAGGTCTGCTGATAAATAAAACTGAATATTGGAAGATGAAAAGAACCATAAATTCCATAAGGAATTCCATTGAGTGACACAAGGGAAAGACAAAAGAGGGGGGGGAATTATACATTAGAGGGGGGTCTTAGGCCTTCTGGGAAGTCTGTAACTCTCAAATACCTCAGTCAATGGGGAAAGAGAGCAGGGCCTGCGAATCGGGAAATTAGGATAAAAGGGAGGCTGCATCCTCCACAATTTGAGAGACCCCAGGGGACATGCCCCATGGCCTCTCCCTTTATTCGAATAAAGTTACAGGACTCCTCTGTCTCCTTTTTGGACATAAACCTCTGGTGTTCGTGGATTATTTTCCTCACACATACATAAGTGAAGGATTTTTAAATGTGTTTTGTATGGTATCTAGAATGGTCTGTGATGGTGTTTTTCTGGCCAGTTCAATAAATAAATCAATTTGCACAAGCAGATGCTGCTTTTGATGCCTTTTCCAAGCAGACACAAGGTGACTGCAAGGCGACTGTTTTTTCAAGGGCCAGAAGAGGGCACCGTGATAAACCCAGCTTGATTTGCCTTTGTCTCTTGGATTTTGAAGTTAGATATTTCTCTGAAAAACAGATTTTGAGGCTGTTTCGTGTGCATTTGTTTTGCATGTTAAACATTTGAGAAGGATATACTTAAAAGTAAAAGATATTTAGGAAACAAACCTTTCACTGTTTGCACCACCTGCCATCCATGTAACTTCTGAAAACCCAGAAGTGCAGGTTCCTGAGCTGTTGGGCAGTGTAGCTGCTCATATTTAAGCACGTGGATAGCAGCATTTCCAAACAAATGTGTAAGAAAGTCAGGTCCTGGAGATCAGGATCCTTTATTTCCAGGAGGGAATAAAGACGTATGAGCTTGGCTTTGCAAGGCTGGACCTACATGTATCTATTCTTATGGGTCATGGCATCATGAAAGATGCATGTTTCTACACTAGTTGCTTACAATTCAGTAGGTGTTGGGTTTAATTACTTCTATTTTTACTTTAAATTTAAAATTGTGAGACTTTTTTGGTAGGGCTTTTTCTATTAATTCTCCATAAGGAAGACATTTTCAGGTGAGTATTGATGTCATCTGTGCATGATGACAGAGGTATATAATATATTATCACGTAAGGATTTATTAAATGCCAAAGATAAATATTCAGTGTTTTTATCAAATTAAGCATACATTGGATAATGCATGCTTTGGAAGCACATATTAGAAAATTTAATGAGCTAATCAGTATTTATGTTGTGCTCATATTTTTTTGTTATTAACATTTCTGGATGCTCTTACATGAGTGTTAGAATCATCCTAAGATACTACAGATACAAATGTTGACTAAATTTCATAGACTTGAACAGGGAATTGAATAGAGTTTCACTGATAGCTCCCAGAATATTTTCTTTTTTCTTTTTTTCCCCTTTTTTTAAAGCTCCCCTGACCCAGCTGTTCATTCCCCTTTTACCTCTCTCCCCTTGGTGTGAGTTGTCTGAGCAAGCCTAACTTTCCTGTAAGCCTTGTATTCCAAATTGCATCCCACCTTCCCTCCTTCAAGCCCTGCTGCCTGCACAGAGCCCCAGTGCAGGAGGCTCCCTTGTTGAGGAGCTGTAGGATGGGCAGGACCCATGTGGGATAAGGTGGATTTCATGGAGATGCTGTGTGTGCTGGAGATTTCATGACAGGGTGGGTGTCTTGCTGTGCCGTGTGGGATGACCTTGCACTCATAAAGCCTGTGACTGATCCTGTCTCTGGCTGTGCCAGAAGGAGCCAGATGACTGAGTCTTTTACACAAGACTTGATAGACACCTTTCAGGTCAAAATAGGGTATAAATGTTTGTGGTAAATGTCAGCGCTGCAGAGAGTGAAGTTTCAGACGCCCTTTCTCTTTGATGACCAATGTTTCTCATTGCTCAGTTGTCCGCAGCATGGGATGGTGTGAGACTGTTCTTGCCAAGGCCTGTTTGGCCTCCGGAGAGAAATTAAACCTGTAAAAAACAGACAAAAAACCTAGAAAAAAGGCACCAGGGGATCTGCCACACCACTGGCCTCCCTTCTTCATGCCCAAATGTGGTAGTTTGAAAGCAAATCAGTGAGAGACTCAAAGTCAGAACTACAATTTAATAGAAAAATTAAAATAAATGCAATAGTACAAAACCACTGACAGTCAGAATACAGCTTGACACCCTGTTGGTCAGGGTGTTGGTAGCAGTCCAATTAGATGGTGGCTGCAGTCCTCTGGGAGTGATAGATGTGGTTCTGTTGAAGCAGTGATCCTGTGAAAGGTGTAGCTCTCCTCTGAAGGTCCAGTGGTGGTGTAGAAGGGTCTGGTCTTCCTCTGGGAATCCAGTGGAAAAGCTGACTCATGGTGTTTCAAATTCCAGATTATATCCAGATAGGGATACATTGGTTCCTCACCCTGGCTGGAGCATCTCATAATGGGATGATGTAGTTTTATCAGTGGGACTCAATGGCCCATTAACTGGAGCCATTAGGGAGGAGCAAAGCAAAGTGCCCCACCTGGCTCCAACAGCTGGCCCATTAGAAGACATGCCCTGGGGCCATCAGGGATGAGCCAGGAACACTGCCCCACCTGGCCCCAAAATCCCATGAAGATGGTGATAGAATACATACCATTGTAACCTAAGACACCAAAACAGCGAAAAGCTCCTGAAATATTTCCATCCTGGAGGCACCATTTGTGCCACCGGGGTGTTTTGTTTTGGGGGCTGCTGGTGGGGAGGTGGGAGTGGAGCAAGGGCTTTGGCATCCATCAGGGAGGGTGGGAAGGGTTGTCAGTGTGGAAAGGCAAAGGCATAGTGCAGGTCACATGCTGTTGTTAGCGTAGAAACACATAATCACTGGATGATTATATGCAGGTGCTTTTATTTGAAGAGCTCTGGGAATCGGGGTACAGACAAACACAAATCAATTCCGACATGTTTTCGAGATGGATACATTTTTATACCCTTTCCTTACATAACTGTTGTATAATCATATGTTAATCATCGACTTGATATTGTTCTATTGTGTATATTGTTTTCACCCAAGCATGAGTTTAAGCCCTCTCCCCACAACATTTCTCATGATTGTTATTCCTTTCTCGTTATGGCCGTTGGCTTGGGCCGGCCAACTGCCCACCAGGGTCTCGGACTACAGCCCTACGGCGTTTACAGCCAGCGTCCCCGTGGGTTCCCTGCTGTCGGGTCTCACGCCCCTTACCGCAGGCTGCGTCCACCCTTTTTGGTGGTCACTGTAACCGAAGAGCCGGAGTATCGTGGGAGGGTTCTTTCACCTGGGATAATAGAGACACCGTGTTGCTAGCTCTCTGGGCACCCAGGTGAAAAGACCTGGGGCACCTTCTGCATCAGACTTTTATTGAGGGATTACAAACCAATCACTGACGGGCTTGGGGGAGGAACCAGGGAGGGGTCGGGGGACAGGAGCCAACTGGGAAAGGAAGGGGGAGGAGAAGGGGAGACTGGCAGGGGATAATACAATCAAGTACTGAGTTCTGGAGCCTGAAGGTGATAAGACAGGAGAGTGGCAGCTGGGGACAGGGTAGCCAGCCCCTGGGAAGCCCGGCCCATCTACAGGACAAACCACCCCGGGCTCTGCCCCAGGGGAGTCCCCAGCCCCGGGCTTCCTAGTGGGGGGAAAAGGGTTTTCTGGGGACTTGGAACCACCACAACATCTCGTGATTCTTATTGCGATCAAATAATTATTTTTACTTATATCTACTAAGCAATTATCACATTTAACTTCATTATCTACTATACAGGTGGGTACACAGGTGTAGGTTCACATGATTTTAGCAAAGACAGTGCCCACTCCCGTTCTCAAGGCCTACTTCAGCTACCGCGATTTTAGAAACATTTTAACCCTATGCTATCATTGTGATGGGTACCAGACACCTTGGTGGGGGGTTATGGCTGTGTCCTAGTTTAGGGCAAATGTTAGGAGGAGACCTCCAAGGGGGTCTCCTCTAGACAAGCCAATTTCAGCCACTCCTCCCCCAAACCGGTTCGGGAAAAGATTTCCTGAGAGAAAAAGTGGAAAAAACTATTTATTTAATAAGCAGAATATTCACAAGTTTGGGAACAAAAATTGAATGATATAAAAGAATGAAACCTCTCCTTTCTCTGAAGAGATGGTGGATCCAGAGAGTCCTTCTGTGGGTGCGGCTGTGTCAGCCTCAGTCCCTCCAGAGGCTGGGGCCGATGGCCAGGCCCGGCTGCAGAGTCGGGGGGCCCCCGGGGGATTGTCCTGATGTCTTGGACCACAGAGATGCTGACCAGTCCCAGAAGAAATAAACCAGTAAAAGAAATAAAGTCTCTCTCTCTCTGCAAAAGCCGAGAGATTTCCGAGAGCACCCAGCTGCGAACTCCAAGAGCACACAGAGAGCTTATCTCTATTTTTTCTGTCTCCGCTTCGAGCGCAGTCTCTGAAGGAATTTCCGGGGGAGTAAGGTGTAACTCCTGTAGACAAACTGTGTGCATTTTCTCTCCCCCCTTCACCCTCTTCACTCTCTCTCTCTCTGGGCCTAACTTAAAGCTACGGAACTTAATACCCGGCATAAGCAGGACAGACGACTGGGGATACAAGCATCATACAGTCAACCCAGGACAGGCTGAGAGTACTCTCAAGATTCCATGGAGCTTGGGAAATGCAGGAGGGCCTGTGCAGTGAGGGGCTGCCCTTCAGCTGGGCCCATTCTGCAGGGTATGTGGGAGCCTGCAGGTCTGAAAATGTTCATTTTCCTTTTATTTGCCAAATGCTTTGTAAGAGACTGGGCAGAAATCCCTCATCTGCCTCATGACCTTCTACAGAAACAGAGACTGAAAACCCAAAGACCCCAAAGGGGAAAGAGGACTTTTGCACAAAGAAGTCCAGGTCAGATCCTGGTGGGATATCTGCCAGGTGCAGAGGTGTGCACATGCCTGTGAGACCGTGTCGCTCTCACTACCAGGGCGAAAAGGACTGTGCAGGAATTATCTGCTTTGTGCACCTGCACCTGCACCCCAAAACAATGGGCCTTATTCCCCCACCTCTTGGCCATTTGCCCCTTGCCTCTGGAAGGATTACCTCACCTCTTGGTTACCTGCCCCTCACTTTTGAAAAGACTATAAAGAGACTCTCAAAAAAGACCCCTATGAGATCTCCATCGGCTCCGGACCACAAGGTCTTTGTCATGCTGTGGTAGCTATAACCCCCCCCTCTCTCTCCCAACCCTATATTTCTTTCTCTCCTCTATCGCATAATCGTGTTGTTGGCACTCAATAAAGGTGCTTTTAATTTTGATTGAAACAAAAATACTTGTCCCTGTTTCTTTTGCACTCTGAGATTCGGGTAACGAACCATCACGTCTCCTGCTTGTGTTAGTGACATGCTCCTGACCCATGTTCTGTTATGCAGAATCTGACTTTATGTATATGATTTCTTTTTCATTCAATTGTCCTTTTTATGTATCTTTTCTAGAAGCTAGAAATCTTCCTCATTACAGACTTGTCTGAGGGAGTTCTCCCAGTGCATTTTTGCATCTTAAAATTGTGAAATAAGCTGACACAAAGTGGGGTGTATGTCAGGACAGAGAGGGAAGGCTTTCCTTTCCACTAGCAAACCTACGTGACTGACCTTGCTCAGCACCATGGATGACCCCTGACCTGCCCCATCACACTGGCTGACCATCAGGTGCCAACAAAGGATGCCTTTCTGTCAGGGAGGCCATGCTGTGGCCAGACCCCTTGAGTGAGCCCATTCCCTGCTGCAGCTGCCCATCATGAGCCCAAAGAAGTATCCATCCCCTTTAGGCTGTAACAGAAGCTGACTTAGGCACATATTGACAAATCTGCAGCTAAACCCCAGATCCTTCATTCCTCTGTATATTCTTGTCTCATCAAGCAATTCTTTCCTTGAAAACAGGTTTTACCGTAGGTTAGGCACAGAGTAAATTGAGCTCTGCCTTTTCACTTGCTTTCAAAAATAAATGGTAACACATTTAGCCTGAAGATCTGCTTTCCCTTTTAATGTCAGTGTAAATTGACCACTCACGATGAGAAGTGTGTGCATGCCATGCAGTGTGATGTGAGGTAGGAAAAAGTGGTGACTTGCTTTTGGGTTTGGCCCAGAGTAGCTTTTCCCACTCTGGAGCTTCTGCACCGTTACATGTATCTATATACAGATTGTCCTGGTTTGAAGGACAGGTGTCTGTTAAGGAAGGCAGGAGCCTCCCTTGGAATGGGAAACTGTAACCCCTCTCCCTCTGAATTATTATAAATTTGAAATCAAGAGGCTCTCAGGCAAAGATATGGGAATAGGAATAACAGTTCTTTACTAATATCTAAAACAAAGCTAACAAATAACAACAACTATAACGTTAACCAACAATCAGAACCAGAAACCCAGTGGCAGCCTGTTCAGCTTCAGGCACCTTTTCCTTTTGGTGCAGTTCCAGTCACAGCCTGCAGGGGCCGCTCTGGGTGTGATGATTCCCCGGTGGCTGCAGGGGGCGCTCTGACGTGAGCTCAGGTAGCACACAGCAAATGGCGGCTGCCCGAGGCAGGGAAGGATGGAGGAGAGCCTTTGTTCCACAGACCCTCGGGGGGGCAGCTGGTGTCGGTGCCACAGCAGGATCCCCGGACACAGGGAGCTGGGACGGTAAGAGGTCCCGACGTGCAGGGGGAAACCCCGCTACAATGTAGCAAAGAAACTCGGAGCGGCGAGGAGGAGCGGGGGAGAGACATGCTGGTGGCAGGCAGCTCCCGATGGGGCAGAGGGCAGAGACTCACAGCAGACAGACCGGCAGCTCCGTGCTGGCTTCTCAGAGGGCCGTGGGTTCCGCAGACAGCAGCTCCGACCGTCCAGCTCCGAGGGTCCCGAGTAAGAGCATGACTTCCCCCCTGCCCTTGCTTTTCAGTCTCCAAAATCTCGCTTTGTCAAGCCCTGCTTCCATGAGGGGCAATTCTGCCGCACTCTGCCAAGGAGAAAGGCCCCTAGCCTTGTGCTTTGTTCTCTTAAGTACTCAGCAATTAGCTCAGTCATTTGTGTCTTAGCAACCCATGGGAGAAAAAATTCCTGAGGAAAAAACTAAAATCCAACCTCTAACACAGATATATATACATGGACTGTAGGATGGGGCAACTCAAGGTCTGTGCAGACAAATTTTCCCTTGGGTGACACTTTGGGGTTGCTACATCATGGAAGGAGGGAAGATGCAGAGAGAAACTGCACAACATGAGGTGCCTGGTGGACCCAAAACCACCAGTGTGTCTGAGAATGAAAGCTCATGACTTTTTTTAACTTCCTCTGAGGTGTGGGGGGTGGCCCACGATGGAGCTGTGTGTGGCAGAGGGCACAGCAGGTCAGCACCATGGTGGCAGTGCAAGGGGGATGCAGAGAGACCACACCAACTTTATTTATGTTTTTCTTGGCTCTGTAAGCAACATGTCTTCCTTAGCTCTACAGCTGCTAAAAATAACCATGCTAAATTAATGGCTTGCACTCTCATTAAACTGTTAGACTTGCACTGGTCACTCCAACATGGCGTGCCAAAAGTGCTGCTTATTCCACATTTAAAGCTTATGTCCTCCAGGTTTCTTTTTGGTAGTTGAAGTTGGACAGGGAATCCTGATTGTGCAAGCATTTGCTTTTTCTTGGAGCAGTGTTTTCTTGGAGGAGGGTCAGCTACAATCCAGGACAGGTAGAAAGGTGCCCATGTCTGAGGTGAGTAGTCTCCCTGAGGGCTTCAGCAATGGACTTGTGGGTTATTTCTGGACAACATTTGATGGGCAGAATTTGTCCCAAGGCTGGGACAGGTGAAGGCAGCATGTCAGGGCTATTTCTGCAGATCACCTCCCCTCATGAGCACTCTGAGCAGCTCTTACTGCAGGGACAGAGGAGGAAGTGAAGCAGTGATGCTGCTAACCCCTTTAAATGTGTTATTTTAATGAGTCTGATGGGTGGGTATCAGCCTAAGTTTATTTCTCTGCTATCTGAGGTACAATGTTAAAAGAAAACAATGGAAAATGTGTGGGAGCCACGGCTCAGTGCTCAGACACCTCTTGGGCTCTTTTTAATGCCTGGGGCCAATTAAAGCACAGTGGTGAGGCTGGGACACTCGATGGGAAGTATGTTGGGGTGTGTGCATGTGTGCCTTTCAATTTAGGAAGATAAAATAAAAAAATGAGTGTCAAAGCAAGAGTTAGACTCCTGACTAGGCTGGGGATGTGTACATGAACCATCAGCTGTGTATGCTGTGAAGTACCTTTGAAGGTAAAGTCAAGGTGGAAATCAAAGCAGCCTGAAAATAAAACCGGTGGGGAAGTTGCCATAAAGCACCTTAAAGTAGTGCCTCTGTTTTAGACATGCTGCCTCCTACAAATTAGGCAGAAGAAAAGCAGTGCACTCAAGAAATGTGAGGTGCTACTGATTTTCTTAGAACAAGAGGCACGGCACCAACACCTATTTAAATGATGTAGAGCTTTAACACTGAGTTGATACATATTTACTTTTGCTTTAATCTGCTTGTCTTTCTTCCCCCTTTGTTTCTTTACCACTTTTTTGTTGTTTTAGACTTGTCTTGTGGAGTTCTCCTAGCACCTGTTTTTAGCAGTCCTAAAATCATAAAACTCATGGGAAAGGCAAACAAGGAGCAAGGATTCACCATTTCTTACCGTACAAGAGCTGTGGCTGAAACAGTCAAGGAAGGCTGGGGTTTCCTGCATTACACATAACTAAATGCAAGTCACTGTCATGGTATGTTATAATCTATAAACACACCTATGTTGAAAAAGAGATTAATTGTATGCATACAGAGTGGGAGTTAGTAAAATCTGACTGTAGTTTATGGTGCAGGATGCCCTTACACCCCCAAGTGCAGGAAGCTTGGGCAGGAATCCTACAGCAAACATCACCATATATTCAATATGGGTTTTCTTATATAACCTTTAACTAATCATTTTTTTAAATGAAGTGGTTAGACTTGCACTTTATATGAAGGCATTTTTTCTCCATTTTGGAGTGGTTCCAGTACTGTGCAGATGTTGCAAGGTGCATGCATACTGCTGTTTGAAGAGCATTCAGTTCTCCTCCAGTGTTCCCATGAGCTGAGTCACTGTCTCTGGTATGTAAAAATGACATTATCCTGTCTAAGATCTTTCAGCCGAGAGAGTTGTAACGCTGCTCCTATATGTGAGTTCTCTCGTGTGCAGCTGCTGTAGAGTCCCACATGTGTCTGCCCTGGTTGATAACACCAAACCCTGTGGACACAGAAGGATTATAATACTTGTTTCTGAAGGGTGATTTGTAATGGAGGCTGCAAGCTCAGTTACCTTCTGAGCTCACTGCTTACATAGTTCTGTGGAGAAAGGAGCTCTCCACAGCTGGCCCTACATTCATCTTTTTCAGTCTGGTGGGTTTTCTTTTCAGACCTTCTCCCCTTCTTTCCTGAAAGAGGATAAACCCACCAAAACAAACAAAAACATTAAATCAGTTAAGAAAAAGAACATAGAAATCATTAATGAGCAGCTGTGTTCTGCCCTCTTTTCTTCTCCCCTGGAATAATTGTCTGAGGTCTGAAATGGCTCACCAAGTGGCCAGATGAGCAGTAGAGGAAGTGATGGAATGGGAGAACAGGAGAGTAGGGTCAGCCCTTTTGGTGACAGAACTCATCTAACACCAGCTCAGCCCATCTCACCTCCAGCGAGGGCAGAATTCACTGCCTAATGCCTGTGGAGTGGAGCTTTCTTCTTAAACTTGACTGGTGAATTTCCAGTAGATCCCCAGGTAATTTTAGTTTTAGGTGTTGGAGAATATCCCTCTCCAGCTGCTCAGACATAAAGTGGGTGAGCAATCCAGGCCCCTTAGACGAAAGCTAGGCCTCTGCTCAAGGTTATTCTCAAGACAACTCTGAGAAAGAGAGACATGAAAGCTGAAAACAAGCTGCAGGTGTCTAAAGATTAACTTGGCAGAAGAAACTGTTACTGTTGTTGCCTTCTGATATCAGCTTGGTGTTTTAATTAGAATAGAGAGAGCTCCTGTGGGAAACTTCTGTGGGGGAATAACGTTTTGAGCATGGACAGCACTATAAAGAGTGTGCACTTTCTGACAATATACGAGCTTGATTTATCACTCACACTGAGTCGGCGTCTTGCTTCTCTCGCCCCCCGACATTTAGGGAAGATTTACTGTCTTTCAGTTCATAGTGGTTTGCAAGCAAGCTATTTGACTTGCACACTGTTACTCTTTGCAGCTCCTGGACAGTGTGGGTGAACTCTGCAGAACCAGAATGACAGACCACAGCACAGACGCTCAGGAGTTGGTTTGTTTGAAAATTTCCACACAAGTTTCTTGTCTCCAGAAGGCATGAATCTCTAAATCTGCACTGCTCTAAAATCCAAATCAAACAGGAAATCTCTGCTGCTTGCAATTAAGGCCCCATCTGTAACCTGCACACCTATTGTAGAGCAAAGGTTCTCATTCTTGAGTGTTGGCTTCCTACCACTCACATTTTCTCACTGACTTGGAACTCAGCCACTGTAGAAATTCTGGGGGCATTGTAGATTTGTGGGTAGTTGTAGGAAATTTCAACAGCTTGTTTACTTGTGACTTCTTCTCATACTCACTGTTAAACCTGAAATTCCACAGATGCAGAGACTTTTGGTAGCATTTGGCCCTTTCGTTGCAGTGGATGTGTCAGAGACTGAAAATAGTTCATGCCTCAAACATTCATATAAAGTTTTGATCAGAGAAGCCTCCCGGAAGATACCTGACTGGGACCTTGAACTGAGCCAAACTGCTGAGATTAGATAAAGGGAAAAGCCTATTGTTCAATCATCTCAGTCTGAGGGAAAGGAATGCCTCCACAGAAGCTGAAGTCACCAGCTATACTGAGAATCATTTCTGGGGTGGGGGCAAAGCACAGCTCACAGAAGCCAAGTTTGCACAGTCCTACCCCCCAGCTGAAGGGGGGAGGAGGATAGCGTGACCTCTGGTCAGAGGCAATACACACTCATCCTCCATTACACAAACTGGCCCAGCTATGGAACCCCCCAACCCCACAAGCCACATCCACGGGACTCTCACGTGAGAGGCAGCTGAGGGGGAGTCACAATCCATCACAGACCCCCCAAAGTGCCCCCCAGATGCCTTGCACCACAGGACTGCACGTGATGCAAGCAGAGTCTGCTGCTAGAGTCTGTCCCCTCCCCCAGGGGGACATGCCTGGACATTTCCACCTGGCCTGAGTGTATATTAACGCATGGCATTCTGTGCTTTTGGGGGCCTTCCACCACCGAGACCAGCTGAAGAGGACATCAGGACACCAGTGGGACCCACGGAGTGGTGATACTTCTTTGTCCCTGTCCTTCTCTGTCCCCCCATCTTTCTCCCTACTCCCCCTTTTCTCTCTTTTCTTCTCTTGCTCTCTCTCATATTTACTATCAAATAAAACTAATACTATTGATTGGCATATGGTCTCGCTTGTACCTTGATTTGGGCAGAGGTATCTCTAAAGAACTTTAATAATTAGATCATAACAGGGTGGAAGTGAAGAGATTTGTGGATTAGTGCTCAGGTGGATAGAGAAAGAGTGAGATGTATCTTGCCCTTGAAGCTCTTTGTTGTTACATTTAAAATAAAATTTATCTGAATTTTACATGATGTGGGAGTTTGGCACAGAGAACCAGCTTTATCTACCTGATCCATGCTCGTTCCTAATCACCAAACATGATAGCAAGAACTCAGTGTCATTTAGTAGACTGTCATACCAAGAGTCTTAAATTTTCTACTGCAAAACTACTTTTTTCTCCAGTGGCATCAGTGGTTATAAAACTTACACAGTTGGGAGAGGATTTCTCTCACACTGAGATGAGTCAGAAGTTGAATCCATTTACATGCCATCCATAATGCAGATCTTTGTATTACTTTTGTTACAATTCCAGTGTCAGTCAAGACCCAAGCTGGCTTGGCACACAATAGTACCAGTAGTAGTCCAAATTTCTGGGTCATCCTGTGCTTTATGCACAATTTGGAAATGGCAGATGCAAGTGCCTAGGACATGTGAGATGTTTTCCTGTCTGGAAACACTGATATCTTTCCACAGGTTATAGCAGAAGCCATCACTACAACTTAAGATGAAAAACGACCTTTTTAATGGCTAAAATAATGAAGAGACAAATCCCACTCTAGGGAATGTGAAGCCTTGACAGAACTGACTGCTCTGGACTGTGATATAACGATATATATTTCTGTGGAGGAGGGTTTCTGTGCTTTGAGTAGAGATGAGCCATCTCCACGGATCACTTACTTAATCCTATTAATATAAATTGAGAATTTTTGTTGTGATGGCACCGATCTTATTCCAGCTGGCATTAAAAGCTGTCACTGGTGGGCAGACAAGTCAAGTTAGGAATAGCTACAGGAATTGATTTACCTCTCATGTAAGGCAAAACTATGTGTCACAACAGGGCATCATGCAGAAATACTCCCCCTAAATTACCTCCCTCCTTCTCAGCCTGGGCAGCATGCTCAGCCAGCATGACTATTCCCTGCTGCCACCCAAGCCTCAGGCTCTCAAAGGCAATTCCAGTATCTCCACATGATTTTTCCCTTTTTCAGAGCAGAGGTGGGTTGGAAGAAGAAAGCTGTGGTGTGTTGCAATTAGGAAAACCACATCCTCAATCAGGCAAATCAACACAGTGACTTCACTCCAGCTGCATCAGGCAAGGGATCTGACTCCTGCCCAGTCCTGCCCTACCATGGGTACTCAAGGCAGTCACTACACTGATTTCTTCCAGATTTTCTTTCAAAGCTTGTCCTTGTAGGATTTTCAGTCTGTTGTTGCAAGTTAGAAACAATCTTTTTTTAATGGACTGTAAAGACATAAAACAGTCTAAGCTCATATGACTTGTTAATTAAAGTCATAGTCAACAAGCGTAAAATTGTACACAGCCACCCAAAAAGGGTGAGTGTGCCAGTCAGTGCAATTCAACTTGCATTTTAAATCACATCTATTAATAGCCATCTTGTTTACGGAAAACAAACCAGTAGAGCAGTTTAAAACTTTAATAAAAATTTACAGTAACTTTTTAAACTTTTCCTTACCTTTCTCTTAACAAGTTACTCTAGGAGCACATCAAAGCTGACATTATTAATTTGCCTGAAAACTGCAGAAAACCACCCACAGTACCTGACTCTGGGATATTTTTTTATTGGTGTGTTTCCTGGAAGAAATCACCAGTTTAATACAAGTCCAGAGCATTGCTGGTTATGAAGCTTGGCTTACAGCGAAAGTGTTCTGGTAGTAAATAGACATTGGCTAATAAAGACAGTGTTCCACAGGCTGCATCCTCCTCTTCCTCCCACTATGACATGGAATTAGAGGTTCATTGGCTTTTGCATGTGGAATTAAAGCTTGTTTTCAAAATAATTCTCTTTGAGCATTAACTTTGTGGAATGAAATCTTGGTTTATGGAGGATATATTTGTATCTGTTATAAACAATGTCACTTTTTCAAAAGACAAAAAATAGCATTACTACTCCAAAGTGGAAAATGACATTATTATTCGCGGTGTAAAAAGTCATTGCTGTGCTGATAGCTGTTGACAGGTACTTGTCATGGCTGTGTGCTGTGATGTGCTAATTATTCTGAAGTTCAATCAGATGGCATTTTGTGTTTTCGTTTCAACTGTAAAAACACAATATTTGCAACATGTTGACAAGTGCGTGTTTAATTGCTCCATGGATATCTTCCAAGCTCATATGTTTCCTGCTTAGTTTGTGAAGAAAAGTGCATAATTAGCTCTCAGGCTACAGGGTAGGTTGTTCATTATTGTATTTTTATTTTCTCTGCTGCAATAAATCCAGAATGGTGACAAATGTGAAAACCCATCTTTGATGCCGAACGCTACTACAACTGGATTGCAAAGATGGAGTGTTCTGGCTGATTTTGCAAATCAAGATGATGAACCACCCATGGTAAGAGCTTCTTTCTCAACTTTTCTCTGCCTCACTTCCCTTCACAGGTCTAGAACCTAAAGAAAATGATCCAAATGAATCAGACATTAAAAATGTCATCACATATCTTGGGGACAGCCTTTAGCATTCATACTGCTACAGATTATATCTGTTGTTGTTCTTGCTTATTTCCTTGGGACTGTGTTCATTTGTCTCATCAGTGTCAGGGTCATGGTGTTCAATGAGGAAACAAATCAAACATTACAATTACTCCAGTCCAGCTCAAAGTAAATGAATTGGGCAGATGTAACTGGAAATAGAGTTGGGTTGTGTCTAAGTCCAAGGTTGCTTTTCCTAGAACTCAAGGGGGTGTGGGTCTAAATACCACAGTTGTTGACTCTTCAGGTGCAAAATGTACATCCATATTTTGACACTGAATTTTGTCCCTTGTAGGCAATCAGAACTGATATTTTCTTCATAGAGCTCCAAGTCTGCAGCTGTGCAGGCCTGGATTCGGTGACTCTGAAACTGCCTCCTGGTCCTGTCTTTTATGGACCTGCCTACAGTAAGGAGGCAATTGACAGAAAACCAAAATAAATTTTAAAGTTATTTACAGTTTTCACTGATGCTAAAAGTTGCCATGTCAGATCCTAGCAAGGAGAGCTTTGAATAAACCTACTAACCAGGATGAAATTTAGGAGAAAAAAGCATGAAGATTACATACCCTTCTTCCCTTGCAAGGATGATCTTCAGTTGCTTCTCATATCAGGAGGAAGATGAAGATGATGGTCTTTAGATGCACATATGCATTATATTGGCTTTAATCAGAATTTATTACGTGCAATTGTACAGAAATTGTAATACTTGATTTTGTTGTTTTGTTTCAGGTTTTTCTTTTTTCCAAATACATTATTTGGATTGTTTTAAAGAGAGACACACAAATATCTTTCCTCAGTTATAAAATAGTGTAAATTAAGTTAATTGTTTGTTTACTGTTTGTTTAGCAGAGACCTAACCAGACCCAGGACTATTCGGGCTCAAAGACACACTAGAGCAGCCTGAAAGTTACCACTGTGCAGCCTGGCTTGTTTTTGTCCTTTCAGAAACTGTAGACTGGAAGCAACGTTGTCCCTTGCCAAGTGATTCATACTTGTTGATAACCGACATGACAGGGAGAAATGATGAGCAGATGGGAAATATCATTCTGTGGCCTTTCCTACTTGATATGGAAGAACCAAGCACGTGTTTGTAACTCACAGAATTTTCGTCTGCTCTCCTTTCCTGTACTGCCATCCCCTCTTGGCTTGGCTTGCTTCTCTCTGTGGTCCACCTGCCTGTCTCTCATGTGCTCCATCACAAGCAGAGTTTAAACAAATATATTTGAAAGGGAGCCTGGTTAGTTATGGCTATGTGAAGATGGGTGCAGGAGCGTGCCTTGTGTTTCTTGTGGGGTGCTCAGTGATAGAGCATTAACAATTTTAGGGTAATTTTAATGTTGAAGTACAGTTCTGCCTCATTAATTCTTGCTGTATTTAGAATTCAGAATAGCCAAAGTATTTGAAGGATCAGTCAATCAAGCTGTTCTCTTCTCCCTCTTCCCCTTTAACCTTATAATTCCATGCCTTTCCTTAGCTAAACCTCTTATCCTCCAAGCAAGCTGGGAAGCAAAGCAGGGGCTCATCTGAAAGGGACAAACTTTGGGCCTAAATTTCAGTGTGCTTTCCCTGTAACTTGAGCTGGGGGAGGAAAGGATCTGCTATTCAAGTTACAAGCTTATGCAACATCACAATAAGCTTGCCAGGATCCTCCAGCAAAGAATGTGCAGCCATGTTTCAATATTTATAGCCTATGTAAAAGTACAGGGAAAATTACTTAATTAAAAACACAGAAAAGGAAAAATAGGACACATTTTTCCTGTTCCTTTCTTTGCTGGTGCAAGGACCAGCCACTGTGGTGTGAGAGATATCCTCATCTGAGTCTTCTGCTTTTCTTTTGAAATGACCATAAAGTTAATCTGCTTTTCTGCCTTCCAATGCTATTTCTTTAAAAATTTATTTTCTCCTCACAGGACTAAGTCAAATGGTTTTGATATATAGGTCTTATTCTAGTACTTGAGGGAAAGTGCATTCATTTGTTTTCATACACTGATGTATTGGCAGCGATCACATCATAAATATACAAGCTATTCTCTGCTTCCCCCTGCATTGTGACAATTTTGGAGTATAATAGCTAGGGAAATGAGTATCTTGCAGTAGTATTAAGAAACATGAAAATAATTACCATCACAATTGCCACAACTCTCATGTGGCATGCACGATTTAATGTTTTTATCTAGTTTGAAACTGTTTTGCAGACTTAGCTACTTAGCTCCCTGTATTGTGTGTTTGCCTGTACTTATTAGGCAAACAAGACAGCAACTCTTGCTATCTGTACACAAGAATGGCATTTTCCCTTCTCTCCAGGTTGATGGAAGGGAGCCAGTTCAGGAGCTGTGGACTTTTGCATATCTTGGTTTTACATTCATTTTTATACCTGTAAGCTTGTAGATGTCCAGTGTTGTTCTTCTGAGCAGCACTGTGCATGAAAACAGACACGCAAAAGTGCCTGAGTTTCCATCTACACACACACAGAGCTAGGACAGGCAAACAAACCTGGGATTAATCAAATTTTATCTTGGATGTGCTGCAGGAGAAGAAAATATTACTGCTATGCCAGAGCACTCAGGGGGAGCTGCCACACTCTGGAGATGGTGGGACAACAGAAATAGATAAATTGAAGTTTGTGTAGCTACAGCTTGTGCTGTACCTCTTCTGCATATGAATGGAAAGCTTGAGTCCCTGCACTTACCATTTTGGCACCTTTCCTGCATTTAAATATTACTTTGTCAAGCCTTTCAGTTTTCTAAAATACAGTGACTGCTGTTCTCCAAATGGCTAAGGAATACAGAGGAGAAATGCCTCTCACAACCCATTTTTGTGTCAGTATTTTGAGGCTGTGCTAGCCCAAGCACTGATAAACATTTGCCCTTTCAGGAGTGAACTGAGTGGTTATAGTCATTCTCTGGTCCTGGCTGGAGTGTTTGAGGAGGAGTCAGTGAAGGAGAAGTCAATCTGGCCTTTCTGGTTATGACCTGACCTGGCCACCTTTGTGTTTTGAGGACTCAGCAGTCCAGTGATGCAGTGGATGCTCCCCAGCCCTGAAAAGCATCACATCTCCTATGAATGGCTCACACCAACCATCCAATATGGCTCTTTCAAAAGTGAAGGTACAGACATTGCCAATATTCTAAATTGATTGTGAGTTTTATTGAAAGGGAAATAACCTTTACAGTTACTGCTTGGCCTATATACAGTTCACTGGAGATACTTCTGATATTCCAAATCTGGCATATTTGCATTATATTCTGCCCCATAAATGATTGTTCTGCAGCAACTCAGGGTAGTTACAAATGTATCCTCATAAGATTTACAGCGTTTCCCTACAGAGGGTTAGGAGACCTTGCATATTTGGCTGTAATATTTTCCTTCCTTGTAAATATTTAAATTGTTTGCTTAATGGATGCATCAGCTTACTTTTATCTATATTCTGTTAACTCAGGCTTAACGAGAAAGGTCCTCCTTGACTTAGGTCTAGAAAACAACATTAACTATGCAAAGTAATTCGAAGTCCATCCTTGCTTTATCAAGAAACATGTTCAAACTGCTTAAGGGGTCTGAAAGATAATCCAGCTGTATCACACCATGCAAATGTTGAAGCAGTGAGGTAAACTCAGTAGTTGGTGTGGTTTGTAGGCATCTGTACAACTGAGAGTTTGCATCTGGATCCTTCTATCCTAAGTCCTTGCAATACAGCAAACCCAAAAATGGTTTCTTCAAAAAAATTGACAGTAGCAAAACCCAATCATAGTTGCAGTTGAGACTTTGGAATAATGAGAGATGCCCAGAAAATGTTATTGAGGCCCAGAGTTCTCAGCTGTGAAATCGAAGCATGGTTAGGAGTTGGGTGAAATAAATGGAGTTAAGCATGAAATTAAGCATGGCCTTTGTCTGAGGCTTATCCAGCTGTTGTCAGTGAACCAATACCAGACAAGTTTTTAAAGTAGTTGGACTGCATTTAATTAGGAGCTGGTTGTTGCAATTTTAACTTTTTCCAATCCCATTTTCCAATAAAATTCTCAGTGGCACTTATACTGGAAAGGCAATGTAACATGGTGGTTAGTGATATGAGGCCTGATTTTAATTTATTTTTTCAACTTTCATGATTTCTTTAGTCAAAAATGAAACAAAGATGTGATTATTAGGACACAAGGTCCTCTGCATAGATGTAATTTATTTCTCCACATACAATAAATAGCAGGTATGTGATGAAGAGCCAGCCCAAAGCTTAATCAAGGGATATAGTTACAAAGACGCTATGGTTTTTGCCTTAGATTTCTGAAAAGGTTCAAACCAAGTGGTAATGGTTTTATCAATCAGGTTAAAACATGGATTATTGTTAATGAAGGTAGCTGGGATCCTTTCAGCCACACCAGTACCTGATATACCTGGTCAGAATTCTTGATACAAAAACTTGTACTTTAGATGAGGATTCATCTCCTCTTGCTTCAGGCATCTAAAAATGTGCTTCTAATCAAAGTTAGCCATCAAGCTCCCTTCTGCAGTTGTTGCAGAGAGGGAAAGAATGATAGAGACACCTACAAAGGACCATTCTTCCTACTTCTCTTAGACGGATGTCTTAAAAGGGACTGGTGGGTGAGATGACTTGCCTCATTCTGCTGATGCAGCTATAGGCAGCTTCTTGGAATCTGAGCCAAATATAGGCTAAGTTTGATAGAAAGCTCAACTGTAGCATTAAGCAATCTTTAGACTGTCTGTCTCAGGCATGAATAGCATCCCAGGCTCTTGAGGCAGGATGACACTAGTGCTGATCTTGTACAAAGTCACTGTTGCTTGGTGTTGGGCACTGAGTGCCTCAAGCATCACTTCAGAGGGAGCTGGCCCCATCAGTGAGGGTCAGTGGCACATCCACATCTGCATATTTAACCTTATTCAGGATGCTCAGAAGTGACAATGAGGAAGGTCACGTGCCTGTTCCCTAGTGTAGGAGCTGGGAATGTAACTTTCATTTTTAGTAGGGAAATGGTCTTGCAATCATAAAAAATTGATGGCTGTCTGAAGCAGCAGTTAATCTTGCTTGAGAACTGCATCATTAACCTACAGCACAATGTACACATTATGGACACGTTTATAAATGGGAGAGAGTGTAGAATTCAGTTTCTAATTTCCTTCTGGTGGAGGCTCATAAAACTCACAGGGAAAACACTGCCTTTGACATGTTGCCTGGCAGACCTCTCCACTTCTGTAGTTCCTTCCAGAAGAAGAATTGCTCTCTGTGGCCACGTCAGTGGAGTAGGACAGAAGAGAAACCTTTCTGCTGTTCCTTTTTCAGGTGGGTGACTTTGGCATCTCTGTAGTAATGCCAGACATTGTGAGAAATGTGCCTGTCAGTACATGCAGCAGCCCAGAGCTGAGTGCAAGCAACCTGTGAGGCTCAGTAGTGTGAAAAGGTGGCAACTGAGGCATGAAATGCCCAGTCTGTCAAGCTTTGGTCACCAGATGTCTTGAGTGGACCTGGACACCCAGGAAAATACTGTTTCTCATCCTCACAAGTTTCCGAGATGCTAATCAGCTGGAATATTGAATCTCCTGTGTGACCCTCTCAGCCCTCACAAGAAGGCATTGGGCAGCTCCACCATCTCAGACAAATAACTTTGTGAGTTACACCCACGATGTGACCCGAAACAGTAGATTTGTCCTGAGCCTCATGTGAGCTCACATCACTAAGAATGGGAATAGGAGGCAGGGGACATCCAACACAATGTTGGGTTCTCCCTGTGTCACATTTACTGTAAGCAGTAGTTCAATACCTTCACCCACAGCAGTAAGCACACACATGTATGGGCAGAAGGACGAGGTGCTCTGTCCAGCTCAGGAATGCCTGCTCCATGTGAACTTCCTAGCTCAACACAGATCTATTTCCTCAAGATTATCATTGTCATTCCTGTCTTGATGCTTCAGTTCTTCATCTGTGAAGAAAGAGCAGCAGTTTTTCCTCTGTTCACCTTTTTGTTCAGATTAAACAAATTTTATCATTTATACCTTATGTAAACCTTATGTTAAGCTGACCAAAAATGAGTAAACTTAGACCAATTTGCTGTAGTCAATGACTGGGACCTGCTTTTTGTCATGAATTGGTAAACTTTTCTGTCAGGCTTTTTGCGTTTGGGCTTTTTATGAGCAACAGATAAACAAGATTTTTACTGTCTATTTCAAGTGAATTACATCAGCTTTTAGAAAAAAATCACCATTTCACACATCCAAGTTCTTAGGTGTGTTCAGATCACTACAGTAATTCAGTGATCGAGACATGGCTAAATTTGTCTGTCGGTGGCGAGAGAAGCAAGACGTAGATCCAATGTGAATCATAAATCAAGCTCGTTTATTGTCGGACAGTGCACATACTTATACTACTTTACGTGCTCAAAATATTATTTACTTACAGAAGTTTCACACGGGATCTTTCTCTAATTAGAACACTACATTATTATCAGAAGGCTACAATAACAGTTTCTTTTGCCAAGTTAATCTTTGGACACCTGCAGCTTGTTTTCAGCTTTCATGTCTCCCTTTCCCACAGCTGTCTTGAGAATAACCTTGAGCAGAGGCCTAACTCTTGTCTATGGGGCCTGGATTGTTCACTTATACTTTATGTTTGTGCAGCCAGAGATGGCCATTTCCCAACATTTGTCTAGCTATGAATTCTCTCTGAGATGATCCTATATCTTTGAAAGGGACTAGAAGGTCACAGCTAGCATCCTGGTCCTTGGTTACTCCTAAATACAGCGGAGTTAGGGTTGCTCAAGAGGAATCTTGCAACTTAGAGATAAAAATGGAGATGATTCCAGTCTGTGGCAAAAAGGGGTTGTATTACAGACAGGTACCTTAAGCAGTACAATTCATTTTATTCTGCCTGTTTTTCAGAGACAGTGACATTGGTTGGAACTGTAAAGAGTGAAAAGCAGTAGTTGAAAGCTTACTCTCAACAAACAGCTTGTTGATCTGTGTGCATGCATCATTTACATATAACCTCAGTGGTGTTTCCTGGTAAGATGCAAGTTGCTTGCTGTTCTCCTAATTTGAAAATGATGGCAACAGTACTCCACTTATGCTGTCGCCTTATATGCTTTTAAAACACATAGGTGTGTGGACAAAAAAAATGTTTCCAGGGTCTGTTGAGAGCTTGTAATTGAATGTCTTATTTCTCAAGCATACTTCTAAAATTTCCATTTCTCCTTGTACACACACTATGGAAATTAATTTGGTACAGAAAGGTTATTCTTGGCAATATAGAAATTTGTCTTTCGGACGTTTCATAGTGCAACCAGTCACAAAAACTAGACTTTGCTGTCCCAGCAGCATATCTGTAAACAACTGGCAGTGAATAGATGTTGCTGTTGTAAACCACTGTTATGAAGACCAAAGAGCTCCGGAAGGTCCCAAGGGGGAGGGGGGGCCCTGGTGGAGGGCTCCCGGGACCAGGGGATTTCCCCCTGAGATGGAGGAAACAGTGGTTTAGCCTGGGGTCTGGCGGGATTGCCTGGCAGGATTGCCTAGGTCTCCCTGATAAGCTATTACTTATGTCAATAATTCCCCGTGTTCCAGAAAGTTCCCCTTTGTTCAGTCGTTGATTTGTTCTTCTCTCTTAACCCCTCCCTCTCCTTCCCTCCATTGGACTGTTTACCCTGGACCCTCCCTGACTCTGCCCCTGAACCCTCAGATGATTGGTTGTTATTCCCCCTTATAAGTTCGTGTCAGGGGGTGCTCAGGGCCTCTTGGTCCCTGGGCTCCCTCTGTGCAAGGCTCCGCAATAAACCTGCACAGAATTCCCAAACCAGAGGTCCCTCTCTTCTCTTCTTCAGCTGTTAGCTGCACCTGTTCCTGCTCCTAGTGCGACACCTGCTAGGTGAGCAGCCCACTGGCAGGCTCATACTTGAAGCCTCCGGAGAGTCACACACTCAAGAGGGTCAGGGGCACTCAGGATCATCGCCAGCTCACGGCTGCCCGAATCCAGGCGGGCATCCAGCAGCTAACCGATAAATAAAGATCTTAGAAATCTCCCTCTTCCTATTTTTTATTTTTTGTTTATAAAACTAACAAGCTGGAAAGATTTCTTTGCTCAGGAAAGAGAGGACTGAAAGTTCTGGTGACGGCTGAGCTTAGCACCAGTAGGCAACTCATGAATTACATTCAGTTTTGCTAATGTCCCGTGTACCTGATGTAAAGAGGCCTGCTGTTTAGCTGGACCACTCCTAAGCTGTAGGATAAATGTATTTTCCTTACATCCTCAGCTTGCCCTCTTTGACCACTGACATATGTGTCTTAAGGGACTTACAGGTTAAAGAAGGAATCCTACAAGGCTGTGCCTGCCAGTAAACAGAAGGGAGGGCCTAAGTGCCTGTTCCCAGCATGTGCTTGTCAAGAATATTCTGGAGTCCTGCTGTGTGGCTGAAGGTTGTGGGGACTATAATAACACGAACTACACTGGGTCTCTCAGGCTGGACACTGACCTGAGTGACTGTGGAGAGTCCTCTCATCCTGCCCTCTTGGGACCTTGCTTTGTCTTGGTCTGCTTTGTCTCCTTAGCTTTTAAGTGCTGCAAGGAATAATAAATATTTTTGATCAAGTGATTATGAACAAAGAAAAATATTTTTCAATTTGTTAACAATGGAGGTCATGGCAGATTCCCCTTTTGAAGCAAACTTATTGCAGTTCTATATAAGCATCAGAAATTGACATTAACCTTCAAGTGGCTGAGTCCAAGCTGTGCTGGGAAGGCATGTGAAGTGTTACATGAACAGAAGGAAAATACCTGAGTGCTGTGGGTTTTCTCCCATTCATCTCTGCTTTCAAAGCAGCTGAGAACATCTGAAGCTGGGCTTAGCTTCTGCATTTAACAGCCTTTGTACTCTACATCTGTGTAAGTCGTTATCAGAAATTGACATCCCAAGGAAACTTAGAGGTTCTTGTCATGTGAGCATGTTTGTGGCCCAGGGGTTTACTCTCTCAGCAGCACAACTTGTCATCCCCATAGGGATGGGTCAAGTACTTTTGGGCTCAATGTTTCCCACTGCACCAATTCTCCAGATCCTAAAGAGCACAAGAAGATTAATTCCTCTTTTGTGTTGAGATAGATCCTGCCATTTTTCAGCAGCAGTACAAACTCCACAATCAGATCTTGCTAGAAGTCCAGTCTTGGTCAGATTTATGATAAATGGCAACTTAGAGGGTCCTGACTGTCCAGACTGGATGTTCTCTCCAGAGAGTGAATAAATTTGCTCTTGACAAGGGAGGCTTCTGTATTGCAGACAAATATCTACTAGAAACTAAACTGGGACCAAGCCAATAATAACTACTGGAGGTTTAAGAGAGTATGTCAGGATTTTGCCCCATGAACCTTAAGAAAAAGAAAACTCTTACTTTGCTCTGGATGGAAGCTTATTTTTCATGTTACAAATTAAATAACAATGACAGAAGTCTGACCTTTTCCACTCCAAAATCTAATCCCAAAGAAACAGAGTTACTGGAAATCTAATTTTGTCTTCGAGGCTGATTAATTATTTGATCATGCAAGTGTTGTCCAGCCAAACAATTTACCTTTCTTGCATGGCTGCTGTTCCAGTTAAGAATGTCACCTCAGAGAATAGTCAGATTAGAGTTTAAACTGAGGAGCTGTAGAGAATTTCACACATTAAAACTGGATTCACTCCCACACCTGTTTTTTCAGCAAAAGTAGGTGTCTGTATAAACAGAAAGAAACAAAGAGCTCTTGGAGGGATGGGAGTTACAATGTGGTAGTTTGAAAGCAAATCAGTGAGAGGCTCAAAGTCAGAACTACAATTTAATAGGAAAAATGTAGTAATACAAAAAAAAAAGAAAAAAAAAAGAAACCACTGACAGAGTCAGAATACAACCTGACACCCTGTCGGTCAGGGTGTTGGTAGTAGTCTACTTAGAAGGTGGTTGCAGTCCTCTGGGAGTGATAGATGCGGTTCTGTTGAAGCAATGATCCTGAGAAAGGTGTAGTTCTCCTCTGAAGGTCCAGTGGTGGTGTAGAAGGGTCTGGTCTTCCTCTGGGAATCCCGTGGGAAAAGCTGCCTATAGTGCTTCAAATCTCAGTTTCTATGCAGATCGGGATACATTGGTTCCTCCCCCTGGGCGGGGCATCTCACGATGGGATGATGAGCCACTATCTGCAATGTTTGGGGTGAGTAAAGTGCCCATCCGGCCCCAACGACTGGCCCATTAGCAAACCATTCTGCAGCCATCAGGAACACTGCCACGCCTGGCCCTAACGACCGGCCTATTAGCAAACCGTTCTGCAGCCATCAGGAACGCTGCCACGCCCGGCCCCCAGCATCCCGTGAAGATGGTGATAGAATACATACCATTGTAACCTAAGACATACAAACAGCTACTTAGATTGCTGGTAATATGATAGAAATCTTTCTGTGGTAGATATTTTGCATGTCACCCCTGGTTTTAAGCAATGTGTATTTGGGATCTACAACCATTCAAAATGTCTTGGGGACAGGATGGCAAAGTCAAGTAGCTGCAAGTGCTGAAGGGAGACGGCACTTCAGGCACAGGTCACTGGCAGGAGAACACTGCTGGGGCTCTAACACAGGGTGCAGTGAGGCAGAGCATGAAGCTGGGGGCCAGGGGCACCCAGTGATGCTGGCAGCAGGAGCTGCTACTTGTTCACATCCTCCCAGTGCCAAGGCTTCAGACCAGGGAGCAGATCCTGCGCCAACCTGGAGGAGTCCTCAGCATGGGAGCTGGGCTGTGCAGTGAAAAAGAGCCACTGTGCTCACAGTTTGCAGGCACTCAGCCTATCCTGCAAATGCACAAACTTGTTTGTATCATCTCTTCCTCAAAATGTGTAACACTGGCTGGAATGGCAATTTTTTTGCCTTGCCATTATGGTTTTCTGCAGTGCCAGTGGAAAAGCGCAGGAAGGGGTTTTGCATGCATTTGACATCCTTACATTTTTTGCGCCCAGAGGTTTTGCCAAGGGGTATGTGGAAATTTTGACAATTTGTTTGGAGTTTTGAGATGACCTTCAGCCTTGCTGGATGAAAGACCACGCATCACTGCTGGCCACACATGTTCGCTAGCTGTCGCTGTCCAGCCCGGATTCGGACAGCCTCCAGCTGGCCAGGTTCCAGAAGTGTCCTTGTCCAAAGGATGCACTCTGGCGGCATCCCTTAGACACCAGCCAGTGAAACTGCTTGCCCAGCAGGGTGACGCGCCGGGAGCAAGGAGCTGTGATCGCTAGCTGCTGAAGTAGAAATAAGGCGAGAGGGACTTCTGGTATGGAAGAATTCTGTGCGGCTTTATTGCAGGAAGTCCAGCACAGAGGGAATTCAGGGACCAAAAGCCCCGAATGCTCTCTGAGACTACCTTATGAGGGACACATACTAACCAATCATCTGAGGGTCCAAGGGAGGAACAAGGGCAGGACCAGGGGACAGGTCCAGTGGAAGGGGGAGAGGGGAGGAGATAAGAAGTAACAGTAAAACAATCATCCAGTAACAGGTAACCTTCAAGAAGGGGGGAGATGATAGACACAACTAGTAACCAAGTAAGTTTGCCCTGGGCTAAACCATGGTCACTTCAGTCCCCGGGGGGAGCTTAGCAGTCTTGGAAGCCCTCCACTAAAGTCCTTTCTTCTCTTCTTGGTCTTCTGCTACCCCTGGAGTCTCGGAGGTAACTTCCACAGCTGCCACAACCACTTACATTATTTCTGTCCCAGGAATTATGCTTAAACATCTGTAAATACTTGTCCCTGAATGATAGTGAGGCACTGGGATTATCCAGGAAGACAGTATTATCTTCAGTGCTGGAAAGGTCTTTAAGAAACATCTAGAAAACTGTCAGTCAAGCAGGGCATATACCAAGTTCATCCCTGCATGGATCAGATCCTTTCCAGCTCTGCATGTGTGAATTTTATATACAAAAAATTTCTTGAGCAATGTGGGCATGCCCACTGTAGCATGAGCATTTGTGTTGTAGCCTCTCTGCATATAAAATATTCTCTGGCAAGAAATGGCAATTCTGAAGAAAACTCAAACTTTTCAGAATGTCATAAATGAATCAGCCAACTTTATAATTAAAGAGAATTTATTAAATAATCAAAGTATAAAATTTGAAAAAGCCACAAGCAAAAGCAGTGCCAAGCAGGCGATCAGCACTGGGTGAACTGAATCTGGACATTATCCGTCCCGAATCCCTCCAGTTCACGAAAGCTGTTTCTATGGGGTATCTTTTTATACATTTTTTTGGCTTTGTTTAGCATATTAATGTAGTTTTTCTTGTCTTGCTGCTAGTTTGGTGACAGTTCCTGGAATCAGTAGGTGTATATCTTTCACTGCTAGAATAAGCTTTTTGGTGACGCATATTATCTTATCGTATATGCATATTGAATACATATCGCTGGAGCCTTGCCAGACGAAAAAATCCTCCGGAATACTCTTCTTTGGAATGCATATGGAATGCACCTCACTGGGGTCCATTCAGACAAAAAAAAAACTTGAAATGTATATTTTTGGCGGCTACATGTCCTGGCATTTGCATTTTCCCTCAGCTTCAGTAAAAAAATGCTGTAATCTTTAATTTTTAGCACAAATTACTTTGCAACATATACTACAAGAATAACCCTCTTTGTAACTTGTCACATCCCTCTCAATGGCATTTCTCCATTTCTGCTGAGACAAGGGCTCATCTGTAGCTCTCAGCAGAAGTAGCCTATGTTATAAATACTTCCTTTCCCCCTGCCAAAAGGTAAAGGTGGAAACAGCAAACTGGTTAAGAAAGGCATTTTGTTAAGAGTGTGTTTCTCAGCATGACAATGTGATTTGGAGAATATTCTGCTTATGAAGAGCGCTTTCTCTCAAAGGGGAGTATCTGCCAGGGAGAATAAAGTACTCTGATGTGGACTTCTCCCACACTCCTTTTTGTGTCCCGAAGCCCCTACATTCCAGTTGTCTATTTTCTCTTCTATTCCTCTCTATTTGTGCTTATGGGCAAATCTCACTCATCTCCTCTGATCTCAAGTTAAGTGTAGCAGAGCATAAAGCTCCAGTGCAGATTGGAGACATTCCTTATCTTATGCATCTCTTCCTGGTCTCTTCGATGGTCCTCTGACAAAAGTGCAAACAAGATATTTTCAAAGGATTTGCGATGTCTGGGGCAAGAGAGAATTTCCAACTAACTGCCTTCATCCCATCACCTCTCAAAACTCCCCCAAAAAGGCCACAGGGGTGATAATATTTAAATTAGTAGTACAAGAGAAGGTTTATGTTGAAATTGCAGAAAATACTCATTTTCTGTAATTCCTTTTTTGAGCTGTACATGTGGTAGGAAGCCCCTTACCTCTAAAGGAGTGTCACAGTAGCTGTTGAGGGGTTTGGTTAAGCACCTTTAGTGGGGGGTAGCTGAAACATGGTGTTGTGGGTAGTCTACTTCGGCCAAGGCCTGGTTTTAAAATTTAGGTGAGCATAAGATCACTGGTGCTGAGCCAATTTTGAGATGCTCTGGAGTGACAGTAAGGACCATCTGAGTGTATTTATCAATATAAAGTAACAAAAAAAAAAAAAAGAAAAGACAGGGTAAAATAAGCTTTTACTGTAAAGCTTTATTTATACAGACATAGTCATCTTCAGTGCAGCATTGTCATCCCATTGCTTTAGCAGCTTCAATCTTTCTCCAAGTGGAAAAAAGTTCTCAGGTCTTCACTGCTGCAAAATACCACTTTGGTAAAACAAGCAGACAAAGCTCCTGTACCCCTGGAACAAGCTTCAGGTTGTGGATCATTATTTTGGGAAGGAATGAGGTGAAAACAGATGAGATTATTTCTTTCCCCTCCCTTTTTCCTTAGTTCATTCTTTTTGCCCAGCAGCTCAGATGTCAGGAGAAGGCTTCAGGTGATCGACACTGAAGTACTTGCTCTTTTCTCCACTTCTTGGTGGTGGGACTCGTGAGTTCATCGCAGAACAAGATGCCAGTGGCACTGGACTGCCAGCCTCCCCTCTCAGGCTGGTTATCCCCCACTGATGAATGCCAGGAGCAGAAGGTGCCCAGCACTTCCTTCCCTCAGGCCTTTCACAGCTGTGTGATGTCTCTTCCCAGAGCCACCCGGTCACTAAGTAATCCCACTGGTGCCATGAGGCCATGGTTGCCTCCACCAGGAGCTTGGAGATCTGATGGTGGCAAACAATATCCTGGATATTGTACTACTCCTGAGTAAGAGTGATCCACAAGGATCATCAAGGTCCAACTCCTGGCCCTGCACAGGACAGCCCTGAGAGTTGCACCATGTGCCTGAGAGCACTGTCCAAACACTTTTTGAATTCTGGCAGGATTGTGGGGTGTGTCCCGTGCCCAAGCAGCTTCTGGGTGAAGAACCTCTCCCTAACATCCAACCTAAACCTCCCTGGCACAGCTTCAGGCCGTTCCCCCGGGTCATGTCACTGCTCACCACAGAGAGGAGATCGGTGCCTGCCTCTCCACTTCCCCTCGTGAGGATGTCGCAGACCCTCAGTCTCCTCTTCTCCAGGCCGAACAAGCCAAATGGCCTCAGCCGCTCCTCGTGCGGCTTCCCCGGGGCTGTTGCCCAGTTATGAGGCACTGTTTTGGGGCAATAACCCCAAAGCTCCTGATTTCCCTGAGGCGCCAAGGCCGGGCCGTGTCCCCCAGCGCCGCCAGGTGGCGCCGCCGCCGCGCGGGCCGGGCCCTCCCCGGCTCCGGGAAAATAACACACCTTCAAATTATTTTTTATTTACTATTGAACTCTTAAATCCTATACAAGAAGGTACTTGAAAAAAAAGTAAGAACTTTTCTTTATTCTGACTTATGGGTTTATTCATTTTATCTGAACATATGTGCTTTCTTTTGGTGCTAGAAAACTTAACTTCCACATAATCTTAGGAATTGATGCAGTGATTCAAAAAGAGCTATAGTTTAAGACACACGAAAAATAATTATACCTCAATTTTTGGGAACGATGGTTAGTTGGCTTTTATTTTCTATCACAATAGCAAGCACAAAAGATGTTTTTCTCCAAATTTTCATTGGCATCTTCTTTGTATGCATCACATCAATGCATCTTTGTGATGTGTTGTCTTTCTCCTTGTTACCGGTGACAAAAAGGACATGGCCATAAACTTAACCTTAGTATTCAATATTTGTGCAGGCCATGTGCCACCTCCTCTGTGCCCCACTACACCTCCAAGGGCAGGAAACGCCCCTGTCCCCTCTGGGGCTTAGCAGTAGGAGCAACTTGGGTTTGACTCACCTCCCACTTCTCAGGGCAGCATAATTCAGTTTTGTCTGCCCTTGATCTGTTCCTGTTTCACCGTCATTACAAAGGAGGAGGAGATTGTAGTTTAGCAAAAGGCCACCCAGTTAGCTGGGATCCTGGGCCTCCCTACAGGAAGAATGTAGGGGAATTCCAGTCTCAGCAGATGAAGCTCTGTGTAGGAAAGAGGGGAAAAAAGAAGTTAATTTTCAAGCCTGAGTCCAGTCCTTATTTTCTATTCCTAAGAGACCTAAGGGACTCTGATTTTCATTGTGGTTTTCATTATACGTAGGACTGGCCCTGGGAGCCTACAAAAATCCCAAGTGCCTTAAGGCTATAGAAACACCAGGCTCACCATCCTCTGCCGGAATCTCTTCAGTAAGCCAGACTTTGCAGCTGAAGTTCATCACCAATTTCTCCCCGAGTTGCGATCAGAACTCCCCACACCCAATTTGTAAATGTGTATCTGCTCGAGGGCAGGAGATAGAAGCTGCTCACTTGGTCCCAAAGAGATAAATGAGGGACCAGCACAGATCTCCTTACCGTATCTATATCTAACATAGCCCCCACTCAGGCTGCATGGGCATTGCTGCCCTGCAGCTTTCCCTTTCCTCCTTGGTGGGAGAGAAGGGCAGCCCCTTCTGTCCTAGTGTGCTTTAATCTTAGGCAACATGGTGATGGCTGCAGCAGCTGCTGCTCTGGGAGCTGTGGTGGCTGCCTGCCCTGGGCTCAGCAGGTTGAGTTGGGGTCAGGAATGTGCTGAGATGGTCCCTTGTGAGGAAGCCAGGACTAAAGCTGTCTGGAGTGCTATATGCATCAATCTGGGGCTGATATTCAGGAGAAGAAAGGGGATTAACCAGTCATACACAATGCCCAGAATTGTTGGGAGAAGAGGCAGTTACCTAATCCTCATCTTTTACCCAGAACTCTGTTACCTAATCCTCATTTTTTACCTGGAGCTCTGTGCATCCATATACTGACCCATGGTCATCTGCACACTGTAAACCCACTGGGAGAGCTGCTCCTTTTTCATTCAAGGTGTGTCCAGTGCAAGACTGTGGTGGCCTTTTTCACCGGTCAGAGATCTGTAATGGCACCATGGCTAATTAGCAATGATGGAGATTAATTGCAAAAACAGAGTGCAGAACTCAACCAAGAAACATGTTGGAGAGTAGGTGAGGCAGACCATAAAGAGCTTTTCAGCTGTTACTGATTGTGGGTGATAATGCAAGGAGGAAGGTGACTGCTTCTGTAGGAGAAATAGCTACAGTTAACACAGGCAAGATCATTGGGATGGAAACACCGAAATGCTGTATTCTGGCTTGCTCTCCCACTTTTGGTTAAGCCAGAAGTCTTCCCTGTTTCCTGAAACACTGGTGGCTCTGTGTGGCAATACCCATTTTATGTGTACTTTGGAGGTAAAGGAGCTGAGGCACAGAAGATGAAGTGCTGGCCTTATATAGCATCTTAGTAGTAGAGGTAGAAGCAGAATAGAAATCTGCAGGCGACAGTACTAGAAATACCAGCCTGCTTTTCTTCTCTGGGGAAGAAAATACAGCACCTGGAGGGCATGATGGTAACATATCACTCTGTGTGAAGAATAGTGCTGGTCCAGAATTGAAGGTCCTTCTAGTGTGTACTGAACATAAATAATTTGCCCGTGAGTCAAATGGAGAAACAAAGAACTGCACCAGCTCACCTTTGAAAAATTGCCTTTATTAGACCAGTCTTGCTAAAATTGCTGGGAGTAACAGATTTTAAAATTGAGCTACTGAATTAGTCTCAAATGGAAACTGTGACAGTCAGCCTTAAGGTGGAGAAAATTTGATTTAAGAATTGCACCTTGGGCATAGCAGGATGTGTAGGAAGTTGCTGTGCTGTAGCTGATGAACTCGTATGGAGCACTGGATTTCATGCTGATGAATAGCAATGTAGTAAATGTTCTACAGAAACATTACAAACACAGGCTGGAGAAAATCCCTTTAAAGAGGTGACCCAGGTGAGAAAACACTTTGTAGACAAGTAATGTGCTGTGAGAAAACTGCAACCCTGGAGGATTACAGTCACTCTCACAATCGTGTGTGGTATGTTCCCAGCTCATGAGGAAGGAGGAAGGAAATGGCCTTTGAAGCACTTTGAAGTGGAATGGGCAAGTGCTTTTGCATGATTTCAGCTGTGCAACAGCATTTCCAAGGTCAGGGCTCAGTGACAAGGACTCTTGAAGGAATGCACCTCTGGTACATCAGGAAGGCCTATGGCAATGACAACAGCTATGCCCTTAGAGCATGGTAGGTTCTGGCTCCAGGGAACAGTTAAGGAAAAGGTGAAGGTAGGTGTAGAAAGTTTTGAAAGGAGCTGAACACTTAAACAAGTTAGGTCTGAAAGGTTTTCTGGAGAAGACAGTAAGGCTTATTAAGGTCCTTCTAATATTAGCTTGCTTCATTCACACAAAGGGAAAAAATCCATTATTACTCAGTTCAGAAATGATGGTTTCTAGTCTTGAAGAACACAATTATTTAGGTATTTTACATGGAAGAAGAATCTCTTTGAGAAATACTTGTGAGCAGCTTTGCTTGTTGGGGTGAAAAGGGGCACAAGGGTTCATAGGAGTAACACCCATAGGCACTAACACCCAAAAGGCATTAAGGCAAAAAAAAAAAAACAAAACAAAAAAAACCAAAAAAAAACCAAAAAAAACAAAAACAAAACAAAAAAAAAACAAAACCAAACCAAAA
>JAVTVJ010004044.1:0-58449 GCA_034509425.1 Eopsaltria australis
TGATGACATCCTAGTAGCAACCAGAACGCGAGATGAGTGTATCCAGCTAACCGTAAGTCTGTTGAACTTTTTGGGCGAGAGTGGTTATCGAGTCTCGAGAGAGAAGGCCCAGATTGCCAGGGAAACAGTAGTTTACCTGGGGCTGGAAATTTTCCGTGGACACCGACAACTCAGCAAAGAATGGAAGGAAGCTATCTGTCGCCTTCCAGTGCCCCACACTGTGAGAGAAATGCAAGCCTTCCTGGAATGGTAGGTTGGTGTCGCCTATGGATATCAAACTATGGACTGCTGGTAAAACCTCTGTATGAGGTCCTTAAGGCAGCCGAAAAGGGAACAGTCATGTGGACAGAAAGTGCAAGGGCTGCCTTCAAACAGTTGAAACGTTCCCTAATATCAGCCCCAGCCTTGGGGCTGCCAGATTTGAATAAGCCTTTTGAACTCTTTACATATGAGCGACTGAATGCTGCTCTGGGGGTACTAGCACAGCACCTTGGGGACCAGCGAAGAGCTGTAGCCTACTTTTCAAAACAGCTAGACAATGTTAGTCAAGGGTGGCCTGGATGCCTGAAAGCTGTGGCAGCAACTGTCCTCCTAATACAGGAGGCCCGTAAATTCACCCTTGGGCAGCACATTGTCGTGTATGTACCCCATGCACTAATAACTGTGCTGGAACAAAAGGGGGATCACTGGCTATCCCCCAGCAGAATGCTGAAATATCAGTCTGTGTTGCTGGAGCAGGATGATGTTACTCTGAAAACAACATCTGTGGTAAACCCTGCAATGTTTTTGTCATCCACATTACTTGACAGCATGCCTGAACATGATTGTCTACAGACAATAGAGGAGACTTATTCTAGCAGACCAGACCTGAAGGACATTCCCCTGAAGAGCCCAGACTGGGAGCTGTATACCAATGGAAGCAGCTTCATGAGAAATGGTAAGAGAATGATGGGATATGCTGTAACCACCACAGATAAAGTCATAGAGGCAAAAGCCTTGCCTCCAGATGTATCATCACAGAAAGCTGAACTCATTGCACTAACAAGGGCTCTAGAGCTGAGTGAGGGGAAGAAGGTAAACATCTGGACTGATTCCAAATATGCCTTCAGTGTTGTTCATGCCCACGGAGCTATCTGGAAGGAACGTGGCCTGCTGACTGCACAAGGTAATGAGATTAAGCATGCTGAACAGATTCTTGCACTTCTGCAGAGTATTTGGAAGCCAACGGAAGCAGCTATCATGCATTGCAAAGGCCATCAAAGAGGGAAGAAAGCCTCTAAACTGGGAAATCGCTTTGCTGATGAAGCAGCAAGAGGGGTTGCAGAAAAAGGCATTTTTGCAGTGATACCACAGAAAGAAATAGATTTGTCAGAGTTTACCCCAAAATACAATCGGGGGATCACAAATTAATCAAGAACCTTAATATAAGAATAAAAAGATAGAAGCCATTTGGGGGAGTGACGGCGTTCTTCCTTCTCTTCCACTGTCCCGGGAGCCCCCGAGCCGCCTGCCGGTGGTTGCTCCTAGCTCACCTGAGGGACCTCGAATGCCCTAACCGCAAGGTGGGCAGACGAGGGAGACACGCAGCCTCGTCAGGGACTAGGAGCATTGGTGGGTCACAGGTTATTCCCGGAATCACAGTAGGACCGCGGAGAATGAAGAGCGACTCTTTGACTGGGTAGCAGAGAAAGGTTTAATATCTCTGAATCCCGGGGCCAAAGAGCCTCGAGCTAGCTTGTGCAACGGCTTATAACGGAACTGATCAACCAATCACAAAAGGGTACTGGGGAGGAGTTGGGGAGAAGCTGGGGAGATACAACCAACAGGATGGGAACAGGGGAGGAGACGAGGGTAATTAACGAATCACAACATACAGAACTCTGAACTTTCCAGAACAGGGGGAAGACTTGAACTTGGATTGACAACACACTGAACTAATAACTACATACTGGGAGGAACTCGGGGGAGTGGTCCAGCTCAGGGCTAGACCACAGTGGTTTCTAATGCAGGGGTGGCACTCGGGCTCGCCCACCAGGAGCGGCCCAGGGGTTTTTTTGGTTTTTGTTCTATATCTACCACCCCAGCATCTCCCCCTTTTATTTAAGAACGTGTTTTTAACTAAACTTAGGATAACGTTTTTTAAACATGCAAACAACAGCAGTACTATAACAACAATATCAATAACCCATAATAACGATTTTATCAACCCCACGGCCCACGATGACAGTCCCATCCCGTCTAAGAGGTGCTGCAGCCAGTCTTTGCTCTCCACTTTAAGTTGATGTAACTGGTCTCTCATTTCTTGGATCGTCGCGTGTATGCTCTTTGAATTCGACAATTGATTCAAACAACATAACCCCTCAAAGTCCTTGCACCCGTGCCCGTGTGCGAGGAGTAGAAAGTCGATCGCCGCCCTGTTTTGCAGGGTGGCATGCCTGGTAGTGTCCTCATCTTCCAAGAGCTGGGTCAAGGCACGGGACGTGAGGTTGGCTTGCTTCCCAAGCCAACACTCTAGATGAGACAATTCCCCCAATGCTTTAGCCGCTGCCACCCAGGGCACGAATACGGAGGAAGCCACCCTCTTGGAAAAACTCCAGTCAGTAACCTCTGAATTGCAATTTGCATCCCAATTTCTCAGCTCTCTCTTTTGACGTGTCTGATTGTATATTTTTTGCCAATTCAAAATTTGCGTTTTATTGGGGGTGATGAGGGTGAGTTGGCCCAACGTGCTTGGCCCACCTAGAAGACAGGACGGTATCCCGGCCCAAACCCGGTTGCCACAGATTAAAAACACTCCTTCAGGGAGGGCTTTTGGGACTGCGCTGGACTTAGGGTACGTGATGTGTAATTACACCATAACTTTGATTTATAGGCCAAATCAGTGGGAGTTACGTCCTTAAAAGGAATCTTCCAAATTGTGTAGCGGCTTATATCTTCCGCTGTGTATTGATATTCAAATTTGATACAAAAGGTTGCTTTGGAGGACCCCAGCAAGCCCACTTCCTGGGGTTCCTCTGGTGCTTGTGGAAGTGCCTTCGTCCAGGTATCCCAGGTGTCAACCGGATTTGGCCACTTGCCTGCGAACGGATGGTCGTTCCCTCGCAGGGGGATACCTACCAAGCAGGTCGACATGGGGTCGTGCGCTGAGTGCATTCCCAAACACATGCTGTCCTGTTTTAGCGCCTTTGCGAGCGTGACCCATACATTTTCCTTTGGCTGCTGCACTAGCCATTCTTTGCTGGTTGGGATGGTGACCATCATGATTGCTAGGTAGATAACGACTTGGACGGGCGTGAGGGCTCTCAGGGTTCTCTTCATCCTTTGTAGAACTTCCCTTGGATTAATAAAACACATGATTATTACTCAATCATCTTTACAACTCCTTAACTTTCCTTAAGTTCTTTTTCTCCTCTCCATTCTATCTTTCTTTCCTCCCTCCTCCATCTCCCCTCTCTTATTGATTTGGACCGCAACAATGGGGAGGTAAGATACGGGGATAGGTAGGGGACAACAAGGGGAGGGCTAGGCGGGGAGAGGGACGAGGGTAGGAGAGAGAAAGGTCAACGGGGGTAACAGAAACTTTTTCAAACACTATTTCTTCGGATTTGGAAGTCAGTTTCGGTTAAGTCTGTCTCTGTCGGATTCTTTGAGTGTTGTTGTCGTGTCTTCTTTTTTCTGCGTTTCCACACAGTAGCTTTGTTGTTTTCTGGAATCTCAGCGGGGTTAGGGCATTCTTTCCGAAAGGGCTTGATGTTTTTTGCCGGGAGCCAGCGCGGTCCGCCTGGGGTGGAAACACAACCATATCCCCTCCCCCAGACGATTAATGGCGCTGGCCCCTTCACCTGGTGACTCTCAGGATCCTTATATAGCACAGGCGGATTTTCTGCCAATTTTGCTTGTGCCGAGTTCGTAAAGTGCCTGAATACGGGGGGAGTTGGCTCGCTCTCAGAACAATTTAGAAAATTTAGCGTAAATAGAGCCTTGCAGAGGCGCTCAATGGGCGACTTTCCCTCTGCCTCTCCCCGCTGCTGTAAAAGGATCCTCTTGAGGTCCCGATGCTTTCTCTCCACCAGGGCTTGCCCGGTGGGAGAATGCAGAATGCCCGTAATATGTCTGACTCCCCAGTCCTGCATAAAATCTCTGATGGCAGCGGAGACGTATGCAGGACCATTGTCAGTCTTGATCTCCTTGGGCACCCCCAAAACGGAGAATGCCAAGGTAAGATGTTTCCTTACATCTTTGGCTTTTTCCCCCGTGTTGAAGGTTGGATCTAGTTCTTTTCCTCAGGAATTTTTCTCCCATGGGTTGCTAGGACACAAATGACTGGGTACTTAAGAGAAACAAAGCACAAGGGTAGAGCCTTTCTCCGTGGCAGGGTGGGGCAAAATTGCCCCTCACGGAAGCAGAGCCTGGTAACGCGAGATTTGGAGAGACTAAAAAGCAAGGGCAGAGGGAGGTCACGCCCTCTTGCTCGGGACCCTCGGAGCTGGACGGTCAGAGCTGCTGTCTGCTGAACCCACGGCCCCCTGAGAAGCCAGCGCGGAGCTGCCGGTCTGTCTGCTGTGAGTCTCTGCCCTCTGCCCCATCCGGAGCCGACCTGCCTGCCACCAGCCCGCTTTCTCCGCTACATTGTAGCGGGGTTTTTCCCTGCACGTGGAGACCCCTTACCGTCCCAGCTCCCTGTGTCCGGGGATCCTGCTGTGGCACCGACACCAGCTGCCCCTCCCGAGGGTCTGTGAAGCAAGGGCTCTCCTCCATCCCTCCGTGCCTCGGGCAGTCGCCATTCGCCGTGTGCTACCTGAGCTCACGCCGGAGCGCCCCCTGCAGCCACCGGGGAATCACCGCACCCAGAGCGCCCCTGCAGCCACCGGGGAATCACCACACCCAGAGCGCCCCTGACGGCTGTGACTGGAACTGCACCAAAGGGAAAAGGTGCCTGGAAGCCGAGCAGGCTGCCACTGGGTTTCTGGTTCTGTTTGTTGGTTAACGTTATAGTTGTTGTTATTTGTTATCCTTTGTTTTAGATAGTAGTAAAGAACTGTTATTCCTATTCCCATATCTTTGCCTGAGAGCCTCTTGATTTCAAATTTATAATAATTCGAAGGGAGAGGGGTTACAGTTTCCCATCCCAAGAGAGGCTCCTGCCTTCCTTAACAGACACCTGTCCTTCAAACCAGGACAGATTTTGGCGCCCAACGTGGGGCACGAGGGCATCGAGGGGAAGAAGGATAACAGTTCTTGAGTAACGCAGTTTTTTTTGTGCTGGATATAGGAACCTCATTAGGTTGCACCATGTGGTCTTGCTTATTCCGGTTCGTATGGCAAGTGGTCACAGCTGTTTCTCTCCCATTTGCAGCCCCATATCTAAACATGGGCCCTATAACTAAGGCTACAGTGGCTGTTATACAGTTTGTGTCATGTGTCAATAAGGTGAGGAATTCATGGATTTTCAACTTCCTCTGGAAGGCAGGCATGTGGATTCACAGCTACCACACACTAATGACATGTTTTCAGGGTTACTTTAATAATGTTACCTACTGTGAGGAAGTGACACCAAAAGAAATGTTCTCACAACCCTTCACCCAGCTCTTTGGGCCTATCCCGCCAATCTTTGAGGGGTTCAAATCTTCTTTAGATGCTAATGATACCATACAGTGGCTGGTGTTGCTGATAAGCCTGCTCTATTTAGCATTCAGGGATAAGGGGGCTCTGACTTGGATAGCCACTCTGACATCTACCCCAGACAATAGGGATGGGGCCCCAGAACCTGACACGGCCCCAAAGACTAGGGATGCTGCCACAGAACCTGACACGGCCCCGGAAACTAGGGATGCTGCCATAGAACCTGACACGGCCCCAGAGACTAGGGATGTAGCCACAGAACCTGACATGGCCCCAGAAACTAGGGACACTATCCCAGAACCTGGCATTGCCCCAGACACTAGGGATGTTGCTACAGAGTCTGACCCGGTCCCACAACCCACCTCAAAAACAACCCACCCGGATTGGGTGGGAGTCCTGGTGAAAGAGATACGCGAGATGGGCCAAGTGCTGAAGGAATACACTTGCCCAGCTGGTGGGAAACCCTTCCCCTACCCCAAAGAGGGAGAGTCTAATGAGGCAGCAGAGGAACCCAGGGACACTATCACTGCTCAGGCTTCAATCAGATCAGAGGGGCAGCCACAGCCAGTAGCAGTTGCCCCTGTGGAAAAGAGGAAGACTAAGATCAAACCAGAGCAGCCAGTGAGTAATGATGGGGAAGCAGGGCCCTCTCAACCAGTAGGGAGGCCAAGGATTGAAATCACTACTGAGTCCCTGGGGTATGACAGTCTCCGTAATCTACAAAAAGACATTGTGCGACGGGGTCGTGAGCCTTTTACAACCTGGTTACTTCGGGTCTGGGACCTTATGGGTATGGGTGTGCAGCTGGATAGTATTGAGGCAAGGCAGCTGGGACCCTTGTCCCAGGACTCAGGGGTTGATCAGGTATTTGGAAGAGATGACGGGCCCCTGTCTCTCTGGGAACGGCTTTTAATAAGTGTAAGAGAGAGGTTTGTCAACAGGGAGAGAATGCAGGAGTATCATCATAGAAGACCATGGAAGACCCTTGATGAGGGAATCCAACAGCTGAGGGAGGTGGCAATATTGGAGGTACTCTTTGGGAGGGATGGACAACATGATAACGACCCCGACAAGGTCAAGTGTACAGGGCAAATGTTGTGGAATCTGGCAAAGCTAGGGCCCTCCCAATACACCAACTTCATTGCAACAATTAATGCTGATGACAACCGAGAGACAGTGGGCTCCATAGCCACCAAACTCAGGAATTATGATAGTATGATCAGTGGCCCAATGCAGGCTCAGGTCTCTGCTGTGGTCAAAGACCTCAGCGAGGAGATGATGAGGGAGGTGAGGGAGGAGATGAGGTTGATGAGTGCGGCACCAGTGCGAGTCACAAGCCCCAAAGTCAGAGCCCAGCGCCCCCCAGCCAGGGAGAGAGGGTACACCCCACGATCTGAGCTGTGGTTCTTCTTGTGTGATCACGGAGAAGACATGAGGAAGTGGGATAGGAAACCCACTGCTGCCCTGGCAGCACGGGTACAGCAACTCAAGGAGGGAAATACTAACCGAGGCGGGGGGTCTACTAAAGTGAAAGTAGCCTCAGCCTCCCGTGACCGAGATGCCAGATATTACAGAAGAGAGGACGATCTCTTAGATCCCCTCGAGGGGACCTCTACCATGTACGCCCAAGAAAGAAATGACAACCAGAGCTAGAGGGGCCCTGCCTCTAGCCAGGAAGAGGCACGGGAAAACCGGGTCTTTGGGACAGTGTGGATCCGATGGCCTGGCACATCAGAACCACAAAAATATGAAGCGTTAGTTGATACTGGTGCGCAGTGTACCTTAATTCCATCAAGACATGTGGGGACAGAACCTGTTTCTATTGCCGGGGTGACAGGGGGATCACAGCAATTGACTTTGTTGGAAGCCGAGGTGAGCCTGACCGGGAAGGAGTGGCAGAAACACCCCATTGTGACTGGTCCAGAGGCCCCATGCATTCTAGGCATAGACTTCCTCCGGAATGGCTATTACAAAGACCCAAAGGGACTCAGGTGGGCTTTCGGAATAGCGGCTGTGGAGGCAGAGGGCATCAGGCAACTGAACACCCTGCCTGGACTATCGGAAAATCCAAATGCAGTGGGACTCCTGAGAGTAAAAGAGCAACAAGTGCCAATTGCCACCTCGACAGTGCACCGCCGGCAGTACCGGACGAATCAAGACGCCGTGATCCCCATCCACAAGATGATCCGCGACCTGGAAAGCCAAGGAGTGGTCAGTAAAGCCCACTCACCCTTCAACAGCCCCATCTGGCCTGTGCACAAGTCTGACGGGGAATGGAGATGGACTGTAGACTATCGTGGCTTGAATGAAGTGACTCCACCATTGAGTGCTGCCGTGCCAGACATGCTGGAGCTCCAGTACGAGCTGGAGTCCAAGGCAGCAAAATGGTATGCCACCATTGGCATCGCCAATGCGTTCTTCTCCATCCCTCTGGCAGCGGAGTGCAGGCCTCAGTTCGCCTTCACCTGGAGGGGTGTGCAATATACCTGGAATCGGTTACCCCAGGGGTGGAGGCACAGCCCCACGATCTGCCATGGACTGATCCAGGCTGCACTGGAACAGGGTGAGGCTCCAGAGCATCTCCAATACATCGATGACATCATTGTGTGGGGGAACACGGCAGCAGAAGTGTTTGAGAAAGGAGAGAAGATCATCATGATCCTCCTGGAAGCCGGTTTTGCCATCAAGAAAAGCAAAGTCAAGGGACCTGTTCGAGAGATCCAGTTCTTGGGGGTAAAATGGCAAGATGGACGGCGCCAGATTCCCACGGAGGTCATCAATAAGATCACTGCGATGTCTCCTCCAACTAACAAAAAGGAAACTCAAGCTTTCCTAGGGGCCATAGGTTTTTGGAGGATGCACATTCCAGAGTACAGCCAGATTGTGAGCTCTCTCTACCTGGTCACCCGCAAAAAAGAACGATTTTCACTGGGCCCTGAACAGCAACAAGCATTGCCCAGATCAAGCAGAGATCGGCTCAGCATAGCGCTGCCCAGTAAGACGGACCAGAGCGTGAGGAATGTGCTTTACTCGCAGCCGGGAACAAGCTTTCCTGAGCCTTTGCAGAAGGTTGCCTGGAGAACCCGAGGCGACGCTGGATTTCTGGAGCCGGAGTTACAGAGCGTCTAACCAAACTACACCCCCACAGAGAAGAAATCTTGCGCCTATAAGGGATCAGCGCCTCGAGGATTGCACTGAAGCACAATCCTCCTGGCACCTCGACTAACCAGTGCTGGTGATGTTCAAAGAAAGCCTCCCTCTACCCACCACGCCACCGATGCCACATGAGTACATGGATCTCACTTATCACACAGCGCGCCCGCATTGAAATCGAACCGCCCTGGATCCTAGAAATAATTCGAACTGGCCAGAAGTGAATTTGGTCTCACTGATAAGCAGGGCAAAACAGTGACCCGGGCTGAGAGCTCCCATAATCAACTGCAGATGAAGAAAGTGCGCTACGCCCTTTCACTGATGCTTCTGTCGCATCATAGGATGAACCGAAGTGGAAAGCAGCTGTGTGACCGCCACACACAAGTTGCAGAAAGCCACTGAAGAGAGGTGGTCGAGCCAATTTGCTGAACCTCAAAGCTGTTCAGCTGGCCCTGACATTGACGGAAGAGAGAAGTGCCAAAGCTCTATCTCTACACGATTCGTGGATGGTAGCCAATGCGCTATGGGTTGCTGGAAAGGTTAGAAAAGGCCAACTGCAGCGTTTAGAGAAAGCAATCTGGGCAGCTGATGAATGGAAGACATTGCCACTCGGGAGAGAAGCTACCGTTAAAAGTCCCCATGTGACGCCAGTCCCTAAGAGCCGAGCTACGAAGATACACCAGAACAACAGCAGTAGATCAAGCCGCAAAATAAGTTGCCACAGATAGTTTAGACTGCAACACAAAGGGGAGCTGTTCCTAGCCCGATGGGCCCATGATGCCTCAGGCCACCAGGGCAGAGATGCCACCTATAAGTGGGCACGAGACCGAGGGGTGGACCTAACCATGGACAGTATCTCCCAGGTGATCCATGATTGTGAGACGTGCGCTGCGATCAAACAGGCCAAGCGAGTAAAGCCTCTATGGTATGTTGGATGGTGGTCCAAATACAAGTATGGAGAGGCTTGGGAGATTGATTACATCACACTGCCCCAGACCCGCCAAGGCAAGCGCTACGTTCTCACAATGGTGGAAGCCACCACAGGATGGCTGGAGACCTACCCTGTGCCTCATGCCACTGCCCGGAACACCATCCTGGGCCTCGAAAAACAGGTTCTTTGGAGACATGGTACCCCCGAGAGAATTGAATCCGACAATGGGACTCACTTCAAAAATAGCCTTATAAACACCTGGGCTAGGGAACATGGCATCGAGTGGGTGTACCATATCCCTTACCATGCACCAGCAGCTGGGAAAGTTGAACGGTACAATGGCCTGCTCAAAACCACCTTGAAAGCACTGGGTGGGGGACGTTCAAGAACTGGGAGACTAATTTAGCAAAGGCCACATGGTTAGTGAACACCCGAGGTTCCTCCAGCCGGGCCGGGCCTGCCCACTCTGACCCCTTGCGAACAGCAGATGGAGATAAAGTTCCAGTAGTACACATGAGAGGTATGCTGGGAAAGACTGTTTGGGTAAACTCTGCCTCAAGTAAAGACAATCCCATCCGGGGGGTTGTCTTTGCTCAGGGACCGGGCTGCACCTGGTGGGTGATGCAAAGGGATGGAGAGACCCGATGCATACCTCAAGGAGATCTTGTTTTAGGGTGAACTACTTATGACACTGTGCTTGTATCTGTATCTGCATGTATGTATATACCTCGCAAGTTTAAATTTGATGTAAGGTGTTTGCATGGAAAAAAAATTCGGGGTGGAGAACGTTGAAGGTTGGATCTAGTTCTTTTCCTCAGGAATTTTTCTCCCATGGGTTGCTAGGACACAAATGACTGGGTACTTAAGAGAAACAAAGCACAAGGCTAGAGCCTTTCTCCGTGGCAGGGTGGGGCAAAATTGCCCCTCATGGAAGCAGAGCCTGACAACTCGAGATTTGGAGAGACTGAAAAGCAAGGGCAGAGGGAGGTCACGCCCTCTTGCTCGGGACCCTCGGAGCGGGACGGTCGGAGCTGCTGTCTGCTGAACCCACGGCCCCCTGAGAAGCCAGCGAGGAGCTGCCGGTTTGTCTGCTATGAGTCTCTGCCCTCTGCCCCATCCGGAGCCGACCTGCCTGCCACCAGCCCGCTCTGAGTTTTCTCCGCTACATTGTAGCGGGGTTTTCCCTGCACGTGGAGACCCCTTACCGTCCCAGCTCCCTGTGTCCGGGGATCCTGCTGTGGCACCAACACCAGCTGCCCCTCCCGAGGGTCTGTGGAGCAAGGGCTCTCCTCCATCCCTCCGTGCTTCGGGCAGTCGCCATTTGCCGTGTGCTACCTGAGCTCACGCCGGAGCGCCCCTGCAGCCACCGGGGAATCACCACACCCAGAGCGCCCCTGCAGGCTGTGACTGGAACTGCACCAAAGGGAAAGGTGCCTGAAGCCGAGCAGGCTGCCACTGGGTTTCTGGTTCTGTTTGTTAGTTAACGTTATAGCTGTTGTTATTTGTTATCCTTTGTTTTAGATAGTAGTAAAGAACTGTTATTCCTATTCCCATATCTTTGCCTGAGAGCCTTTATAATAATTCGGAGAGAGAGGGGTTACAGTTTCCCATTCCAAGGGAGGCTCCTGCCTTCCTTAACAGACACCTGTCCTTCAAACCAGGACAGGTTAGTACAACAAAAACTGCCCATAAGCATTTCCTCTGGCCTTGGTCTTGTCCATTTTTAACTGACTTCTCATGAATATTCAAAGAGCCATATGCTAAAAGCTCACAGGAAGGGAATAGTGATTCACATGATTATGTATGCTGAAACAAAACTTTCCTGAAGACTAAATTTTGAAGATTTTTAATTTTTTTTTCTGCCATAACCCTGATTTCAGAGTTATGCAGCACAAATCAAAAAAAGGCATGTAATTGTAGGTGACTTTTGAGTACTAATCACAGACAAAATTCAAGATACTTTATGCTGACCCCATTCTTCAGTAGACCTTCTGAACTCAGTGAAGAAATGCTTGGAAGAATGCCATTACTATTATCAAAATCTTGCCTCACAACAGTTTCCTGATTTCCAAAATAATTCACTTTTATAGACACTCAATAATAAAAAAGTTGAAATGTACCAGGAAAAAAAAATTTGATTACTTCTCAGCTGCTGAAACAGTTCATTCTGACCATTGGAAAAGGTTTCAATTTTTTCTAAGAAGGATGCAAAATTATGAAAAATAAACCTTTTTAACATCAACTGCACTGCTGATGGTGAAGGAAACAGAAGATTAGGATACTGCAAAAGACAATGTTTCAGTAACAAATTATTCTTGCTCTGTTTACTACTGACAAGATTGTTTCTTTCTGAATCCTATTATATTCCTTGCTATAAGAATTGAGTTTAATTTTCAGATAGTGCAAAATCCATAGATCTAATGCATATTCTTGAAGGAAGTGGTAATCCAACAGGGGATTAGGTTTTACAGTATTAAGTTCAACAACAAGCAGCACAGGGAAAAGTCATCATGCACACTAGGAAACAGAAAACCTAAGGGCAGGATAAATTTGATTTTTTATGTTTTCCCTGCTTTCTAATGCACTTGAAAAATCTTCAAGTTTGGCACCTTTTGTTTCAGAATAGCAGTGAAAAGAAAGCCCTAGCCCTTATCACTGAAAGCCCTAGCCCTTATCACTGAAGAACTGCAAATGGAAGTGGGAGTTTAGGGCTAAGGTCCCTAACTAGGTCCCAGCTAGGTGTGCTCAGCTGGCTTTGGATCCCATATAGAGACCATAAAAAGTTCATATGACACTACCCAAAGGTAGTAGCAATTCCTGGCAAAGGTGGAAAGAAATTATTGCAGAGAAGGACAACCCTACAATTCCCACTGTACAAAGGAAGGGGTTCCTGCTCTCCAGGAATTGCTGCTTAAAGAGCAGCTAATGAGATGGACAGGGAAGAGACCCTCCAAAGGTGTGATGCAGGTTCTGTAGTGAGCTCAGTGATCACTCCAGGGCAGTGAGCAGATGGCAACATGTATTCATGAATAACCAGGGGTCAGTCTGTGACTGGCCTTCAGTCACATGTCTTACTGATCAATATGTCAGTTCACTGCAAGCAAAACCATGAAATAGTAAATGACACTGGATTTGAGGGTCTTCTATCTTTGTCTCAGAACTCTGACTTCAATAAATCCTACCTGCAAGTCTTAGTCCAGCACTGAGCCCCACTTCCTCAACATGAAGTGCCACATGAAAGTACTGAATATTAATCCTACATGAAGGTATTTAAGCATTTGTATTTCATTTTATACCCACTACAAAGCCATGAGTAACAACACACAGCACTCCTTGACCTATTGGGATAGAAACAGATCAATATTTGGAAAATCTGGGTATTTGTCATTCAGCTCCATTTGAACTCTGTGCATTAAAAGCATGACTACATCCTTATTAGTGCTTTACATTGTACATATGTTGTTTTTCTGCAAAGGATGTTTGATGTGGGTGGACAACGATCAGAGAGAAAAAAGTGGATTCACTGCTTTGAAGGAGTTACTTGCATCATATTCTGTGCTGCACTCAGTGCCTATGACATGGTTCTGGTAGAAGATAAAGAAGTGGTGAGTCAGAACAGACAAGCAGCCCTTTTTGCTTCTAAGTTTTAATGTACTCTCTGATGGTACATTCCCATTCTCTGATAACCATTTAAACACTATTATGATGCAAAGGTTCTTTCCAGTAAAGAACATTTCAGTAAAAATTACATATGGGGATGGGATTTGTCAGTCTCATGTTTACCTTTTGCATCTCAACAGAACAGAATGCACGAAAGCCTTCATCTGTTCAACAGCATCTGCAGCCATAAGTGCTTTGCAGCCACTTCCATTGTGCTGTTCCTAAACAAAAAAGACATCTTTCAAGAGAAAATAGCAAAAGTTCACCTGAATATCTGCTTTCCTGTGTGGCGGTGGTGCAGGTTACCCCAGAAGAAGAATTTCCAATGAGAAAGCCCTGGGGGGAGCAGAAGTGCTCCCCTGAGGTGGAGCAAACAATAGTTTAGCCCAGAAGAGGCTGGGCTCGAGACAGGTGAACACCCCCAGGGCTCATTGAGGAGCGCCACCTGCCCATCTCAGTCAGTCACCCCCAGTTTTCTAGAGAGTTCTCAGTTACTCGGTTGTTCATTGTATCATTCCCCTGTCTGTAAATGTCCTGGGTTAGGCTGGCATTTACCCCCAAACCTGAATAGGCGAACTGAAACCACAACATTCACCCTCTCTCATCCCCCTTCTATCCCTGGTTAGCTCCCTGTCCCCTGCTCCTCCCCGGTTCCTCCCCCCTGCTGCCCGGTGATTGGTCACCGGGGGAACAATAAAAGATTGTGTCACAGGGGAATCGGGGTCCTCCGACCCCCGGTGCCACAGAGTGCAGAACCTCGTGTCTGTGTCTCTTCATTCCCGGGGTTGGAAGATCCCCCTGAGGTGTGGGAGAGTTCTCCTACCAAGCAGCTAGCAGGGAGCGAGGGCAAGATTCGCTCAGCGACTGGGAACAAGGCTGGCCTCCGAGGACCCAAGTCGCCTCCGCCTTTGCTAGTAGCCACCTCCACTCCACCGAGGAGGCAGGCGGACGGCCACATTCCTGAGTATAATGGTAAGTCTGGAGTGTTCAGGAGAAAATACATTCAGATATTTATTGTAGGCCATGCATTAAAGACTGAGGCTTTGACTCATGTAACCTATATATAAGCCTTTAAATACTAAGCCTCTCTAAGCATCTGCTCATGAAAGAATGGTATGAGACAGACATGGACAGAATTCAACTCCTCTCACCTACTCACCATGTTTGTCCTTGGGTGGGTTCATTTTTCTCCCTGGAGATGCTGATTTCTGTCCCTTGATGGTAGAGGAAGCTGAGCAATCTAGAAGTTTCAGATGGCTGAAGGATGCTGTGATGGGCTCAGCCAATATTTCAGTACAAGTACAGTATCTTATCACTCACACACACACCACAACTGAATCCAAGATTTTTGTCACTATTTTAAGAACTCATTCCATAAGGGAAGCCTGTCTTTTTTTGTATGTCACAGTAGTGTCTACTGGAAATTAAAAAAATGCCAAATGTTCCCAGCTGATGCAAGAGAATATATAAGGCTATGTCAGAAATTGCCAGAGAAAAACCAGTTTAGATACAAAATACAAAATTTTCATACTTAATGCATGAAGTTAATTCAAATGGAAAGAAAAGAAAAGAAAAAAAGGCAGAAAACATTATTTCTTGTCTGTTTGCAGATGTGAGGAAGTACCAGTTTAAATGTCTTCTTTGATTTTACTTTCTTTTCCACTAGGACAAAACACATTTGAAGATGCTTCAAATTACATCAAGAAACAATTTCTAGACTTGAACATAAGGAAACAAGATAAAGAGATCTATTGTCACTTGACCTGTGCCACAGACATCCAGAATGTCAAATTTGTTTTTGATGCAGTCACAGACATAATAATCAAAGAAAATCTGAAAGACTGTGGGCTTTTCTAACTATTCATTCCCTTGCTCAGAGCCTCAGTCCACTTTCCTGTCTTCATCTGATGTGCTGACTGAAATTTAAAAAAACCCTAGGTAAGAAACAATATCAATTAGGAACCCATTAGAATCAGTTGAAGCCTTGGGTACAGCCTGAGCATTGCAGACCAACACAGACCTTCCAGATATCATAAGAAGATGGAAAAAATTGTTCCTGTTCTACAAAGATGACAGCTGCCGATAAATCCTACTGGAATCAAAATCACATTCCTATTTAAATCAATATCATAGAGTCATGGAATTCTTTGGTTTGGAAGAGACCTTAAAGATCATCTAATTCCACCCCTCATACCATAGGCAGGGACATCTTCCACTAGACCAGGAAATCATTACTTCTCAGGAAACTGGGGACACCTCAGTATCCTGAGTCTTCTAGTGATGAGATGAAAAAAGATATAACATAAAACTGACTTATTTATAATTGAGGCCTAAAGAAAACTATAGTTTTAAACACTATCAATACATAATTTACATTTTGTTTTGTATTCATGTTAGATAAACAGCTAAAAGTGACATGCCATTTATTCAACAAAAGAAAACCACCCCAGACTTAGATGGCGTATGATGAAGAGCAGTGCAAATATGAATGTTTAATTATGCTGCTTTGTTAGAAGAGCTGAGGGACATGGACATAAAAACTGCACACAAAAAATTGACAAATGCTGCTATCCAGTTTGAGAAAAACACAGTAAGATGAAGGCAAATTTTGTAAATCCCTAAGGAGAAAATAAAAAAAAATATAACTGTTAGTTCCTGCATAAGCCACAAAGGCAAGTTGAAATATTTTTGGTTTACAATTAAATATGAGACTTTCTTAAAATTCAATTAATAATCCTGCTACTCAACAGGAGTGGCAGCAGTAACTTCTTCCACTGCAGAGCAGATGTAAACCCCCCAGTTCTCATGGCAAAAGCACATCCTTGGGACTTTGGCACAGAGCACCCTTCTCTGCACAAAGATCTTGCTAATGCAGAACTGCCCTCCCTCAACTCCTGTTGATTTATTGTCACTAACTACAGAAAATATTTGACTATTTTAAACAGAATGGGACTTTGTCCTGGGTTCAACTGGGATAGAGTTAATTTTCTTCCTAGTAGTTGTCACAGTGCTGAGCCTTGCATTTAGTGTAAGAATAATGACAGCACATTGGTGGTTTAGTTGTTGCTCAATCGTACTGATCCTCCATCAAGGACTTCTCAGTGTCTCATGCTCTGCCAGAGAGAGATGCCACAAGATGCAGAGCCAGGACAGCTGACCTGTACTGGCCAAAGGGATATTCCATAACACAGAACATCATGCCCAAGAAAGAAACTGGGGGTGATTGGCCAGGAAGGGCTGATCACTGTTCAGGGGCAGGCTGGGAATGGCTTAGCAGGCAGTGAGCAGCTGCATTGAGCATCCCTTGGTTTTCCTAGGTTTTATTCCTCTCTCTTTTTCATTTTCCTTACTATTATTATTGTTACTATCGCTTTTTTTATTATATTTTACTTTTTTCAATTATTAAACTGTTCTAAACTTTACCTTTTCCTCATTCTCTTCCCCATCCCACTGCAGAGTTTGGTGTGTGTGAGCAAGTGGCTGTGTGGTACTTATTTGCCAGCTGAAGTTAGAGCATGACAGAGTTCTAAAAATATTCAACTGAATTTTGAAATTTGGTCTTGAAATAACACTCACTTTTAAAATAGAATCATTGATGAAGGGTTTCTTTCTGCCTTTGTCTTTTTTTTTTTTTTTACCATATACTAATTTTCACCATAGACACCCTGTGTTCTGGTTAATCTAATTAGAATAGGGAATTTGGCCACTGAACAACAGCATCATGCAAGCTATCCACATGAGCAGGGCCATCAGGGTGTGTAGGTCTCCCAAAAGAAGTGGGAAGCAAAGAGCTAAAATACATTTTGCATTGCCTGGATTTCTGCTACTGCCTCATTTGTAGTGCTTCACTTTATTAATTTCTTATTTGTAATGAAAGTAATAGATTTCCAGTGGTAAGGATTCTGGATTCATTTCCAGCAATAAATCTAACTTAAAATGAATAATTTGAACTATGTTGACATCAACATTAATTCCTGATGCCTCGATGGCATAATAAAAACCAAGGTCTTTAAGAAAAGAATCCCTGAATAAACATATCTCAAACATATTCTTCAAGCAAATGCCTGAGAAGTCAAACAGGCTTTACACCACAGCCTCAAAGCCAATACAGGTAAAACTGCTTGGATTGGGTTTCCACTTGTGTGGAAGAAGTTTGGGAGGCCTAAGTGTGCCCAGTGACAGGAGTGAACTTTCAGCTCATGATCCCCCAAGAGAAGGGGCTGCAGGTGTGTCCCCAGGACCCCAGGGTGCTGAGGGATGAGCTGGGGGCACAGCACAGGTCAGGGTGCTCAGGACCTCCCCAGTGGGCAGCTCCATCTCCTGGTGACACCACAAGGAGCCTGTACCCAGTGCTGTGTGCAGCAGGCATCAAACCCTGTGCCTGCAGCCCAAATAATCCCATTCCAGGGGCTGCTGCTGCCACCCACAGCCCCAGGCCAGGCAGGAACAGCAGCTGAGCTGTGCCCAGAGCTGCAGCCTCATGATCCCTCTAAATTCTTCTTACAGACACAGAGAGAGGCAGGGAAAGGGTCCAAGGGTGACAGCTCTTACTGCATGGGGTGAAATCCAGGCCACCTGCACCTGCTCGGGCTGAGTTACCCCAGAGAGCAAGCAGAATCACTTTCTCCTCAATCCTGGCTAATCCTTTAAAGTCATTAAGTATTTCTGAATGTACCTTTTGCAGTCACTGAGTTTCTGGATTCAGACACCCACCCATGGTCAGCAGTGCCAAACCTGCACTGACACCCAGCACTGAAGCCTGACCCTGTACAGCCCTGCAGCAACCTGAACTTGGCCTGAATTCCCTGGAAGGGCCAAAAAGTGAGGGTTGAGGAGGATTATGGTGAACAGGCTGTTAGTGAAGGACAGGAAGAAGAGTGAAGACTTGTGATATTTGCCATGTGGGTTTAGTACCTGGTGACTTTTTATTTTTTTTCTCTCTATGTACACACATTCTTGTTGAAAACAGGAATTTTTCACAAAGAAAATAAATTTTTGGGATGAGATGGAAACATGAAATGTGACTTCCAGAGAAAAGATAGCCAGAGGTTTCTGAAAATCTTCCCAGGAATGTGTCTGCCCTAGAAAAGGCACTAAATAATTTTTACCTTAGCTAGAAACTACGTTGATACCATAAGCTGAGAATGATGAAGAAAAGGTGCCTCCAACAGTCTGAAACCTGCTTGTATGCACATGAGCTGCACTGGGGACAAAATGGCCAGAAAGGCCACTCAAGAAACACCCAAGGTTTATTTTTCCTCACTGAGGATCACAAGAAGATTTTCTACATTGGCCCTAAGAGAAAACTGATGAGGAAAGGTCATGCTCCTTCTCAACTCTGAGTCAGCCACTTGTCCTAATAGATTGAATTAAAATCTCTGCAGTCCATTCTTTCATCCACTGGGACATATAAATCTGATGAATGTGAATGAAAGTAGCAAGGCACTCAGAAAAGGTAACATACCCTTCTTATAATGTGCTGCACTACACGATGCATTACATGTTCTGAAACCACTTTCAGTAACATCATAGAAAAACTGCCATAAATACAGTCCCTTTCTGTAACATTTTAAAAGCATAGGAATGGCACATAAATCACAGGACAGTGAGATTGAGGATGAGCATTGTGAAAGCTTCTTATCCTTGCTACAACCCATTAAAAACAAATCACAAATTCTGAAGTAGCACATATGAGGATCCTCTGAGGCCTAAGATCAAAGGGTACTTACATGCTGAACACGCATTGATCAAACCTGTTAACTCTGCTTACCCTGGAGTGCAAATCCCCTCCACACAGGAGCACAGAGCTGTAAAATGAAATTATTCAGCTACGAGAGGCATTCACATGAGATCTTACTCAAAGATACTAAACTACAATATGCTACCTAGCAGGACTGTTCAGTGGGTGGTTTTGTGATACCAAGATGTGTAGAGAGGAGTGAGACAGACTGATGCACTATTTAGTTTATGAGGGGAAAGAACATAGTAGATCTGAGGATATTTTTACAAGTTGCGTGTGTTGATTGAAGCTGTGGTAAAGAGCTGCAGCTTAAGGGGACATCATATTCATTCCAGTTAGAAATAGAGATTTGCAAAAAGGAAGCCCTAGTGTTTCTCTGAAATGTATTTTTCCCCTGTAAAATAGGCAATTATTTGGCTTGTGAGCTGCTCCCACCATATAGATGTCATGACACAGTTTTGGTCAGAGCTCACCGTGAATTAAATGTTCGTGCATTGTTCTCCGTAACATCAACAACACAATGTACTAAAAGTGATACTTTTTCCTCATGGTTACTTTGATTTTATAAGTTTTTTATACCTTATTTTGCTATTTTTAAAAGCCAATATAACCTTGCTTAGGAGTTCTGCTTAAAATTGATGCTCATTGTATGTTGTATTTGTAATAGAACAGCAGTTAGTAGTTACTTTTTATGTTGACTCTCTGAGAATTCCCACCATATTTTTATGTATATGTGCAGGGAAATATCTAAGCTTATTTTCTTGTCTCTTTCCTTGTTTTTATTTTACATGGGATCAGTAATGACCCTGTTGAATGATATGTCTTTTTGTTTACTCTTATATAATTCCATCAGAAAAAAAAAAGGAAGCCATTAGGTGAATAGAGACAGCAAGTAGAACTTTCATGAAAGTAAAATGACATCTAAATCTTTATAACATACTTTACACGTCTTCTTTGGAATAAATAAACCATCATTTGTTTATCAATTGAGTGCTCTTTCTCAGCCTGTATTTTTCATGCTACAAGTAATCTGAATTTCTAAATACATATCCCTCTGGAAAGCCTCATGAGGTAGAGAAAATACTTGGACAGCAGTTTAGGGGCTTCAGAGAATAGGAACGATGGAAAGAAGGCGAAAGTGGCCAGACTCAGAGGAAAGGGAATTAAATGAAGGACAGGTATGTTCGCAGACTAAATAATACCCATATTCTCCCTTTCAAAACAGTTTGTTTTTTTCTTTTTTATTTTGCGTATTATAACAGAAAAGTTTCAAAGTTCAGAAAAAACAGCTTGGTTTTTTGAAATAGAATATTGTGATAGATCCCAAATATTTCCCTTGCCAGGTGTAAAGCTATAACATCATCTGTTAAAACCAGAAAGAAAAATAAAGGCTGAAAATGTCAGAACCTTCCTGATGGGGAATGCCCACTCTTTGCACAGCTCTAGGCAGCAGAATTTGTTTTCTCAGTTGGTTTGGTTCAGCTGTGTTTCCCTAAGTCTGACTCTGCACCAGCAGAGAGCAGCAGTAGCCTCATCATTAAGGGCTACACCCTGCCAGATGTGTGGGTTTTGCTTGATTCAGGGACACAGTGGGGTCTCTGGGCACTGATTGACAAGTGGCACCCAGAAAATTCTCTCAGGATCAGGTCTGCTTGCTGTGCCTCAGTTCTCCCAGCTCAGGGGCTACACAGGTACAGGCATTTTGCTGTTCTCCTTTATATTTTTGTTCAGGTTCACAGGAACAGCGAGGAATTATGCCCAAAATATTTGCTTACCATCTCTGAGCTCACAAGTATGAAGGAGTTGCTGTTTTCTCCTTTCAATATTTAATATGCAATTGCTTTAACTTCTGCTTACTGACTTTAGGTTTATTAAATTTTTTCTTCCATAAAACAATGTTTATATACATATACATTTGTGTTTATATTATAACAAGATTTCTACTTTTTTATGAAGACTGTTCAAGCAAACACAGACTTTCCAGTTCCACGAGGCCCCAGTAAATGCCTGTTTACATTATTTCTGTGATCTGTAACAACTGAGAACCCAGCTGAGCCCCTGCAGATTTACAAGCCCAATGAATCCTTGAGGTTAAGATATCAAACATCCACTTGCTAATTGTGACATTAATCTCACACTGTCTGCTGCTGAGATGTTATTGCTGTACTAGTGCCACATTGCCATTTAAAGTCATTTCATCCTGTAGTGCAAGACACGTGGTTCTGTCTGCTGGTACAGATCCAACAGATGGATTGAGGAGGAGTAAGAAGTAGAAAGTAAAATGCAAAGAGACTCATTGATTTTAAAGTATGGCATTTACAGAGGGAGCCTTTGTTTTTAGATTTCTTGGTTCTTAAGAACCTAAAATAAGGTGGGTCTCCCATATCCAGGTAGCTCAGAAAGACATCCAGACCTGGGTGCTGGGGAATGCTGCAGTTTACACAGGCTAAAGGGATTTAGACACAAATAAGCAGCTCTTGAAGCAAAGTTCACTCCCCTGAGTATAGTGGTGAAGTTCCCTACAAAGTGAGAGGGAAGAGTGAGCATGAGCTACCAAGAGCCAGCATGCAGCAGAAGGAGCTCAGGGCAGTCAATAGGAAATCCTGTAGAGAGGTTTTGCTGCAGAGAGATTGACTTTTCTAAACTTAAGTGGGAATCCAGACACCTCTTTGAGTGAGAATCTGATACCAAAGAAGACCTTGCTTCCTTTGTGGAAGGACTTGAGCACTTTGCTGGGAGTATTTAGCACTTGATAGAACTGGAATCTGAAATGTAACTTCCTTCATAAATGGGTTCTGCAATAAAAATGGTATATAATAGGATTTGTGAAAATAAGCAAAATTGCCAGAAGTCTGAATGTACCTCAATATTTCCATTTTCATTAACTGAATGCTAAAATCAAGTAACATCCACCTAATGGCAGAGAATAGCAATATATCTGGGAATTTATATATACAATCAAAATAAGTAAAAAAGCTGCACCCTGAGGGGTTATAAAGACAATATTGGAAAAAAAAAGTATTATACAGAACACATTTCTGAGGCAAAAGAACATGTGGCATCTTTAGAGATTATTGCAAGAATATTTTCATACCAAACAAAAAACAAAAAAGGCTTGCATACATGTTTTTAGTGAAAGTCTGTATATCAAATTCTGACAGACATGAGGCCAAGAGAGGAAAGTTGAGAAAACTGCAGCCCATTCTAGGGAAGCAGCTGCTTTCAACTGGAATTGAGTGAGAATCGTCAAGAGTGAAAAAATGTTAGCCATGAAAAAGCTTCCACTTAGCATCTTGTAGAAGGTTCAGCCTGTTCTCTCTCTCCTTCTCCCACTCTTTGGATAGTTTACTAGCAAGTGCATCTTTCCTGCTCAGGTTGAAGCTGCCACAAGACAGATTTTTTTAGCTTATAGAGTAATGGATTCTTCTTGTAAGTCTCCCTGTTTAGCTTCTACCTCTTCAAGGTTTCAGTGTTGTATTGTACAATACAAAAGAATAATGTTAATGCAATCAGTGCTGTGAAAAGGGATTAATAATGACTGTTCAATCTGGCAGGCTGAAACAGAGCATTCCTCATGAATAGGAGAGATTCTGTATTGCTGACACTGGGTTTTCCTTTCCCAGGTTCATTAGCTTCACTTTCTTCCTCTGAGGAAAGTGATTTGCAGGGATACCTCTTCTACTTTGGCAATTTTGTTTGATGAGAGGAAAAAAATGCTATGTCCTGAGGGCTGAACTTTGCTACAGCATATCCCAGAGAAGCCTGCAGACTTCAGTGAGACTGATTCACATCTCCAGTTCATTTTTCCAAAGGTCTGTATAAACATTTTTCAGTAACCCTTTGTGTTGTCTGAGGAGAGGCCCAGGTCACCAACACCAACTGACCACCAACAAAAGGAAGCTCAAGTACAGCATCAGGATAATGTTTCCCCTCATACCTTGTGACAAGGCTTTTGGACCTTCTGGAAAGGATTTCTTTTTTCCCATTTTTCATAGGGGCAAGATGACCTGGATAATTTTGCTGACTATAATGATCTTATTATAGTTGGCTATACCTAGCACTGATTATACAGTCTCTGGAAATTATGTAACCCTAACTTTGACCTCTCTGCAGGCTAGCTGACTACAAGTGAGGTGAAGATGTTTGGCCAGGTCTCTCTGGAAAAGAAATGGCTGAAGCAATCTTGGCCCACAAGATGAAGCTCTGTTACTGGACATAAGTCAGAACAGTGATGTGCCAAAATGTGCATGTGTGCATATATGCAAGCATCTTTATATGAGCATATGAAAAGTCTAAGGGTTGTTTTTGATACATTCAATTTCACAGAGCTCTCCTTGGGGTAAGAATTCCCAATCTATCCATCTGTATGCAATATATATTTTCTCCCAAACAACTCTGAAGTGAAACATGCCATTTTCTGCAGCTACAAAAAAATACAGCACAGTTAGAAGGCTGCTAAACCAGCAGCACATACAACATGAAGCTTTAAACTCATAATCATCTGAAAGCTTTTCTAAGCTATAGCAAAGTGTTTCTTGTGCTTCTAGTAACCTATAATAATGATTCAAACCTTATCCCTCAAAATTGTGGAGCAGGCATTTAAAGAGATAAAGCCATCATTTGCTGTAGACCTTTCTATTTAAAAGAACAACACAGATTCATGTTTATCTTCCAGCTCGCTGAAGGCTGGGATTTCATATGAACTTGTGCTGTTGGGAGAGGTATTGTTTATGAGTTTGTGTAGCTGCCACTATAAACACAGGCCTGCCTTTGTGAGCATCAGGTCTTTATGTAACCACTGTGAGGGATGTGGGGCTCTCCTTCAGAAAGCAGCACAGGCCAGGGCTTTGTCTGGAAGGGTGGGGAAGGGATATGGGTGATCTTTATTCCTGGAAACTGATGGGTTTTTGCAATGTCAAGATGACACTGTTCTCCCTCCTCCCTCCCTTGCAGGCTCTTCAAAGGTTCCCTGCCATTACATCGTCTGCCCACAGCAGCATTCATCACAGGACAGACTTAGTGGCTGAACAGAGCATCTGAGAAATTCGGCCTCCTTTTGGCTACAAAGAGACAGCTCACAGCACAGGAGCACAGGGGAATAGGAAAGGTGGTGACTGAAGAAATATCTCCCTTCAAAAGGAAAAGGAAAAACCTAAGAAAGACATTTCTTCTTCCTCCTCATTTCTCCTGAGTGCTCACAGTGTCTGTAAGAGGCAGTAAAAGCAGCTCAGCTCCTCAGGAGGGGTGTTACACTCCATCTCTTGGAAACCCCATCAGAGGAGGGAGGCTGGGGCTGGGAACTGAGCCTGTGGGGGCCATGGGACATCTCAGGATGGCCACTCTCAGGAGGGTCCAGGTTGAAGAGCAGTCCTGTAGCTGATCTTTGCAGCCTGACACAGGAGAAGGCTTCCACAGAATGGCTCCTCCACTTTGGCCTCTGGTTGCTAATTTTAAAGGACTGATTCAGTCGTGTTTATCCTGATACACAAAACAAAAGTGGCCACCAAATGTCTTCATCAGGGCTTCCTTCAGGTCTAGCATTGGGATAAGGTCAGCCATGTTGGGAATTCCTTAGAAAAATAACTTCGACATAGAGGAGACTGGGGAAGGGAGAGAAGTATCTCCTGCTTATTCTCCCTCTGTTCCAGTGAAGCACAGTAATTATGCCATTGTTAATTTTAAGAACAGGAAACTCTCTATATGTTCACTAAGGTGTCTTTCCTCTAGTGACTGCTCACACTAATACAGGATTTTATTTTAGACTTCAGGAACTACATAAGAGTGATGTCTTGGGTAACCTTTGTTCAGTGTGTGCGATTTCTTATTGCAGAGCATTGGTCACTGCCTGTCCTTATGTTGTAATGCCCACAACTGCTGAAGCTGATGCCTTAAATCCAAGCAGAATCAACAATTCACAAGAGGTTTTAGAGGCAGTACAGCACCTTTCATATTCCCTGATAGTTGCTTCCAAAAGAAAAGTTGGAGTTTTTTTGTGAGTCCAGATGAACAAGAATTACAGCAGTACATCAACAGCACCAGTCTGTAGCTCCATGGAGCTGAGAAAAAAAGTATTTTTACTGCAAAAGACTGGCATATCATTTGTCTAAAGTCGAGATGAATTAATTATGCACTTTTACTGTAGCCTGGAGTGTTTAGGATGCAGAGGAGCAGATTTTAAAAGTGCACACCAATCCTGCCTGCTCATGGAAGGATGGTGATCAACAGCTTCTCCCAAAAATAGTTTCCCCGAGTCCCTTAACATCAGCCTCAGATGTAAGGAGACAGTGGAAGTTCAGGTTAGCACACACTCTAGTACCCAGAAACCCTGGTACAAATCTATTCTGGGATCACAGCATAAATCATAATGGGATGGAAGCTGGCTCTGAAGGATAGACAGAGAGTCTGAGCTGGAAATGCTTCTGACTGATACCAGTAATCAGTGCTATTCCTGTCAGTGATTATACCCAGTGCTGCCATTACCAAAGGCAGCATCTATCAAAAATATTTTTAAATTCCTGATTTAAACTATTGCAGCTGGAAACATTTTAAGCAATCAATGCTTCTCCCTCTACAGTTTAAGTCTGAGAATGGAAGCTGTTTTTCAAAAGAATTTCAGGATTTCAATGTTTGACTTGATTCTGATAGGAATCAGTGTTCCAGATTTTTCCTTGAAGATAAGTCTCAAAAGCACAGAAACAAAAAGCTGGAACCATTCTCAATGTTTACTTTTAGAAAAACTGAAATATTTTCATATTGACTTTTTAAGATATGTTATTTGGGTAGTGAAAAGAAAAGAAAAGAAAAGAAAAGAAAAGAAAAGAAAAGAAAAGAAAAGAAAAGAAAAGAGAAAAGAAAAGAAAAAAAGAAAACTCTTAGGAACTAAACAGAAATCCAAATGTCTTGCTCTGAATCTTTCCAAATAAAATTGCATTACTGGAATTTTTTCTATTGGAGGAACTCTGGAGAGATTAATCTGATTTTACAAGGTGTTTTAGATCCACTTGAAAGTATATTCAGATGCAAATTCAGTCCATCAAAATTGCTCTCAGCAGTTCTACTTGGGATACAAAAGTTCATCTAATTGGCATCCACCAGGATGCTTATTTGCTCGTTCAAGATGAAAGACCAATTTACAAAGCAAAATTACATCCTCTGAGTAGAATAGGAGCCCTGACATGACACTCAGATTTTCAATAAGTATTTTCAATGCAAATAAGCTTTCAAAGGATTGTTCTGAGAAAAAAAACAACAAAGCTCACAAAGTGAACAAGCTCCTTCCTGTCTCGTTCCTAAAGTATACAGTATGACAGTTTGAATTACTAATATAACGTATGAGTGTAAAATATATCTTCTTAGAGTTATAAGGACCTTTACACATTATCTCTCTGTCTCCATCTCTATTCAGTGAAGATGCAAACTAAGCATTTCTGGTAGCCTCATTCCTTTTGAAATGTGAATGGAGGTAAGAGGGCTCTACCCTGTCACTCTGGCCAGCAGCAGAGCAGGGGCTGACCGAGGTAAAACTTCAACCACTGCAGTGTCAGGCAGCATAACTTATTGTGAGCATTTTTAAAATGAGTTTTACATCATATAAAATGTGACTAAAGCATCTGTTACACAATGACTTGTTATATTTTGTCACTTCTGGTCAGTGTCTGTCTTTCTGTGTATGACAGATCTAGTGCTGCAAGCAGTATTGCTAAATATCTTACATTTAAGTGGCATTTGCAATAAAAAAAAGCAGACAATGCTTTTCTGGGAGGGGGTACTCAGCTGTCAAAAGCACTTCTTGAGTTGCTACTTCACACTTAACCTTGTTGCTGTACTTAAAAAACCATTCCTTATATGAATAACCTATAAATACCACAGACATCAGCTCATTCCCATCGTCACAGAGAGACTCAAAGCAATGCATAAACAGAGCAGAAAGCAGACTGGGGAATGAGGTGTTGTATCCATGATAAATCTCCATGCTCCCCTTCTCAGCACACTGGCATTTTTAGAAGACTTAATGCTAGCTGAGATAAAGTTCGTAATTTGTTGATGGAAGAAAAAAGAGTTCCTATTTCTTCTTGCTCAGAAGACATTCAGACGCTGTGCTGACAGGCATAATAGAAATGCCCACATAGATTAGAGCAAGAGAAAGAGGGGAAGACTGCAGAGTTGAGCTCTGCAGATAATCATAACATAAAAGGAATATTAGATCACTGCAAATTTTTTCTCTCTCTTACTATTTGCTGGATTCTTTCTTGGGGCAGAAATTTTTAGGATGTGGTACTGTTTTTCCTCTCCTCAATCTCACACTGTTATCTGAATCACTTGTCAGAGAGTCACTGTTGAAGGTTGGATTTAGTTTTTTTCCTCAGGAATTTTTTCTCCCATGGGTTGCTAAGACACAAATAGCTGAGCTAATTGCCGAGTACTTAAGAGAAACAAAGCACAAGGCTAGGGGCTTTTCTCCTTGGCAGGGTGCGGCAGAATTGCCCCTCATGGAAGCAGGGCTTGACAACGCGAGATTTTGAGAGACTGAAAAGCAAGGGCAGGGGGGAGGTCACGCCTCTCTTGCTCGGGGCCCTCGGAGCGGGACAGTCGGAGCTGCTGTCTGCTGAACCCACGGTCCCCTGAGAAGCCAGCACGGAGCTGCCGGTCTGTCTGCTGTCTCTGCCCTCTGCCCCATTGGGAGCTGCCTGCCACCAGCCTGCCTCTGCCCCGCTCCTCCTCGCCGCTCCGAGTTTCTTCGCTACATTGTAGCGCGGCTTCCCCTGCACGTCGGGACCTCTTACCGTCCCAGCTCCCTGTGTCCGGGGATCCTGCTGTGGCACCAACACCAGCTGCCCCCCGAGGGTCTGTGGAGCAAAGGCTCTCCTCCATCCCTCCCTCCCTCCCTGCTTCGGGCAGCCGCCATTGCCGTGTGCTACCTGAGATCACACCCAGAGCGCCCCCTGCAGCCGCCGGGGAATCATCACACCCAGAGCGCCCCCTGCAACCACCGGGAAATCAGCATACCCAGAGCGCCCCTTGCAGGCTGTGACTGGAACTGCACCAAAGGGAAAAGGTGCCTGAAGCCGAGCAGGCTGCCGCTGGGTTTCTGGTTCTGTTTGTTGGTTAACGTTATAGTTGTTGTTATTTGTTATCCTTGTTTTAGATATTAGTAAAGAACTGTTATTCCTATTTCCATATCTTTGCCTGAGAGCCTCTTGATTTCAAATTTATAATAATTCGGAGGGAGAGGGGTTACAGTTTCCCATTCCAAGGGAGGCTCCTGCCTTCCTTAACAGACACCTGTCCTTCAAACCAGGACAGATTTTGGCGCCCAACGGTGGGGCACGAGGGCATCGAGGGGAAAAAGGACAACAGGTCTTGAGTAACGCAGTTTTTGTGTGCTGGATATAGGAACCTCATTAGTTTGCACCATGTGGTCTAGCTTATCCCGGTTCATATGGCAAGTGGTCACGGCTCTCTCTCTCCCATTTGCAGCCCTGTATCTAAACATGGGCCCTATAACTAAGGCTACGGTGGCTGTTATACAGTTTGTGTCATGGGTAAATAAGGTGAGGAATTCATGGATTTTCTACTTCCTCTGGAAGGAAGGCATGTGGATTCAGAACTACCACACACTAATGACATGTTTTCAGGGTTGCTTTAATAATGGTACCTACTGCGAGGAAGTGACAACAAAAGAAATGTTCTCACAACCCTTCACCCAGCTCTTTGGGCCTATCCCGCCAATCTTTCAGGGGTTCAAATCTTCTCTAGATGCTAATGATACCATACAGTGGCTGGTGTTGCTGATAGGCCTGCTCTATTTAGCATTCAGGGATAAGGGGGGTCTGACTTGGATAGCCACTCTGACACCTACCCCAGAAAATAGGGATGAGGCACCAGAACCTGACATGGCCCCAAGGACTAGGGATGCTGCCACAGAAACTGACCTGGCCCCGGAAACTAGGGATGCTGCCACAGAACCTGACATGGCCCCAGAGACTAGGGATGTTGCCACAGAACCTGACATGGCCCCAGAAACTAGGGACACCATCCCAGAACCTGACATTGCACCAGACACAAGAAATGCTGCTACAGAGTCTGACCCGGCCCCACAACCCACCTCAGAAACAACCCACCCGGATTGGGTGGGAGTCCTGGTGAAAGAGATACGCGAGATGGGCCAAGTGATGAAGGAATACACTTGCCCAGCTGGTGGGAAACCCTTCCCCTACCCCAAAGAGGGAGAGTCTAATGGCGCAGCAGGGGAACCCAGGGACGTTATAATCGCTCAGGCTCCAGTCAGAGCAGAAGGGCAGCCACAGCCAGCAGTAGTTGCCCCTGTGGAAAAGAGGAATACTAAGGTCAAACCAGAGCAGCCAGTGAGTAATGATGGGGAAGCAGGACCCTCTCAACCAGTAGGGAGGCCAAGGATTGAAATCACTACTGAGTCCCTGGGGTATGACAGTCTCCATACCCTACAAAAAGACATTGTGCGACGGGGCCGTGAGCCTTTTACAACTTGGTTACTTCGGGTCTGGGACCTTATGGGGATGGGCGTGCAGCTGGATAGTATTGAGGCAAGGCAGCTGGGACCCTTGTCCCAGGACTCAGGGGTTGATCAGGTATTCGGAAGAGATGACGGGCCCCTGTCTCTCTGGGAACGGCTTTTAATAAGTGTAATAGAGAGGTTTGTTAACAGGGAGAGAATGCAGGAGTATCATCATAGAAGACCATGGAAGACTCTTGAGGAGGGAATCCAAAAACTGAGGGAAGTGGCAATATTGGAGGTACTCTTTGGGAGGGATGGACAACATGATAATGACCCCGACAAGGTCAAGTGTACAGGGCAAATGTTGTGGAACCTGGAAAAGCTAGGGCCCTCCCAATACACCGTCTTCATTGCAACAATTAATGCTGATGACAACCGAGAGACAGTGGGCTCCATAGCCACCAAACTCAGGAATTATGATAACATGATCAGTGGCCCAATGCAGGCTCAGGTCTCCTCTGTGGTCAAAGACCTCAGAGAGGAGATGATGAGGGAGGTGAGGGAGGAGGTGAGGTTGATGAGTGCGGCACCAGTGCGAGTCACAAGCCCCAAAGTCAGAGCCCAGCGCCCCCCAGCCAGGGAGAGGGGGTACACCCCACGATCTGAGCTGTGGTTCTTCCTGTGTGATCACGGAGAAGACATGAGGAAGTGGGATAGGAAACCCACTGCTACCCTGGCAGCACGGGTACAGCAACTCAAGGAGGGAAAGACTAACCGAGGCGGGGGGTCTACTAAAGTGAAGGTAGCCTCAGCCTCCCGTGACCGCGATGCCAGATATTACAGAAGGGAGGACGATCTCTTAGATCCTCTCAAGGGGACCTCTACCATGTATGCCCAAGAAAGAAATGATAACCAGAGCTAGAGGGGCCCTGCCTCTAGCCAGGAAGAGGCACGGGAAAACCGGGTCTTTTGGACAGTGTGGATCCGATGGCCTGGCACATCAGAACCACAAAAATATGAAGCATTAGTTGATACTGGTGCGCAGTGTACCTTAATACCATCGGGACATGTGGGGGCGGAACCTGTTTCTATTGCTGGGGTGACAGGGGGATCACAGCAATTAACTTTGTTGGAAGCCGAGGTGAGCCTGACCGGGAAGGAGTGGCAGAAACACCCCATTGTGACTGGTCCAGAGGCCCCATGCATTCTGGGCATAGACTTCCTCCGGAATGGCTATTACAAAGACCCAAAGGGACTCAGGTGGGCTTTCGGAATAGCGGCTGTGGAGGCAGAGGGCATCAGGCAACTGAACACCTTGCCTGGGCTATCGGAAAATCCAAATGCAGTGGGACTCCTGAGAGTAAAAGAGCAACAAGTGCCAATTGCCACCTCGACAGTGCACCGCCGGCAGTACCGGACGAATCGAGACGCCGTGATCCCCATCCACAAGATGATCCGCGACCTGGAAAGCTAAGGAGTAGTCAGTAAAGCCCACTCACCCTTCAACAGCCCCATCTGGCCTGTGCGCAAGTCTGACGGGGAATGGAGATTGACTGTGGACTATCGTGGCTTGAATGAAGTGACTCCATCATTGAGTGCTGCCGTGCCGGACATGCTGGAGCTCCAGTACGAGCTGGAATCCAAGGCAGCAAAATGGTATGCCACCATTGACATCGCCAATGTGTTCTTCTCCATCCCTCTGGCAGCAGAGTGCAGGCCCCAGTTTGCCTTCACCTGGAGAGGTGTGCAATATACCTGGAATCGGCTCCCCCAGGGGTGGAGGCACAGCCCCACGATGATCTGCCATGGACTGATCCAGGCTGCACTGGAAAAGGGTGAGGCTCCAGAGCATCTCCAATACATCGATGACATCATTGTGTGGGGGAACACGGCAGCAGAGGTATTTGAGAAAGGAGAGAAGATCATCATGATCCTCCTAGAAGCTGGTTTTGCCATCAAGAAGAACAAAGTCAAGGGACCTGCTCAAGAGATCCAGTTCCTGGGGGTAAAATGGAAAGATGGACGGCGCCAGATTCCCACGGAGGTCATCAATAAGATCACTGTGATGTCTCCGCCGACTAACAAAAAGGAAACTCAAGCTTTCCTAGGGGCCAAAGTCTTTTGGAGGATGCACATTTCAGAGTACAGCCAGATTGTGAGCCCTCTCTGCCTGGTTACCCGCAAGAAGAACGATTTCCACTGGGGCCCTGAACAGCAACAAGCGTTCGCCCAGATCAAGCAGGAGATCGCTCACGCGGTGGCGCTTGGCCCAGTAAGGATGGGACCAGAGGTGAGGAATGTGCTTTACTCTGCAGCCGGGAAAAAGGGCTTGTCCTGGAGCCTTTGGCAGAAGGTGCCTGGAGAGACTCGAGGCCGACTGCTGGGATTCTGGAGCCGGAGTTCCAGAGGGTCCGAAGCCAACTACACCCCCACAGAGAAGGAAATCTTGGCCGCCTATGAAGGAGTTCAAGCCACCACAGAGGTAATCAGCACTGAAGCACAACTCCTCCTGGCACCCTGACTACCAGTGCTGGAGTGGATGTTTAAAGGAAAGGCTCCCTCTACCCACCACGCCACCGATGCCACATGGAGTAAGTGGATCGCATTTATCACACAGCGCGCCCGCATTGGAAATCTGAACCACCCTGGGATCCTGGAAATAATTACGAACTGGCCAGAAGGTGAGAGCTTTGGTCTCACTGACGAAGAGGAGCAAGAACAAGTGACCCGGGCTGAGGAGGCTCCACCATACAATCAACGGCTAGATGAAGAAAAGTGCTACGCCCTTTTCACTGATGGTTCCTGTCGCATCATAGGGATGAACCGAAAGTGGAAAGCAGCTGTGTAGAGCCCGACACGACAAGTTGCAGAAGCCACTGAAGGAGAAGGTGGGTCGAGCCAATTTGCTGAACTCAAAGCTGTTCAGCTGGCCCTAGACATTGCTGAGAGAGAGAAGTGGCCAAAGCTCTATCTCTACACTGATTCGTGGATGGTAGCCAATGCTCTATGGGGTTGGCTAAAAAGGTGGAAAAAGGCCAACTGGCAGCGTAGAGGAAAGCCAATCTGGGCAGCTGATGAATGGAAAGACATTGCCACTCGGGTAGAGAAGCTACCCGTAAAGTTCTGCCATGTAGATGCCCATGTCCCTAAGAGCCGAGCTAACGAAGAAAACCAGAACAACAAGCAGGTAGATCACGCTGCAAAGATTGAGGTGGCACAGATAGATTTAGACTGGCAACACAAAGGGGAGTTGTTCCTAGCCCGATGGGCCCATGGTGCCTCAGGCCACCAGGGCAGAGATGCCACCAATAAGTGGGCACGAGACCGAGGAGTGGACCTAACCATAGACAGTATCTCCCAAGTGATCCATGATTGTGAGACGTGCGCCGCGATCAAACAGGCCAAGCGGGTGAAGCCTCTATGGTATGGTGGACGGTGGTCCAAATATAAGTATGGAGAGGCTTGGCAGATTGATTACATCACACTGCCCCAGACCCGCCAAGGCAAGCGCTACGTTCCCACAATGGTAGAAGCCACCACAGGATGGCTGGAGACCTACCCTGTGCCTCATGCCACTGCCCGGAACACCACCCTGGGCCTCGAAAAACAGGTTCTTTGGAGACATGGTACCCCTGAGAGAATTGAATCTGACAATGAGACTCATTTCAAAAATAGCTTTATAAACACCTGGGCTAGGGAACATGGCATCGAGTGGGTGTACCATATCCCTTATCATGCACCAGCAGCTGGGAAAGTTGAACGGTACAATGGCCTGCTCAAAACCACCTTGAAAGCACTGGGTGGGGGGACGTTCAAGAACTGGGAGACTAATTTAGCAAAGGCCACATGGTTAGTGAACACCCGAGGTCCTCCAACCGGGCAGGGCCTGCCCACTCTGACCCCTTGCGAACAACAGATGGAGATAAGGTTCCAGTAGTACACATGAGAGGTATGCTGGGAAAGACTGTTTGGGTAAACTCTGCCTCAAGTAAAGACAATCCCATCCGGGGGGTTGTCTTTGCTCAGGGACCAGGCTGCACCTGGTGGGTGATGCAAAGGGATGGAGAGACCCGATGCATACCTCAAGGAGATCTTGTTTTAGGGTGAACTACTTATGACACTGTGCTTGTATCTGTATCTGCATGTATGTATATACCTCGAAGGTTTAAATTTGATGTAAGGTGTTTGCATCGGAAAAAAATTTGGGGTGGAGAATGTTGAAGGTTGGATTTAGTTTTTTTCCTCAGGAATTTTTTCTCCCATGGGTTGCTAAGACACAAATATGAGCTAATTGCCGAGTACTTAAGAGAAACAAAGCACAAGGCTAGGGGCCTTTCTCCTTGGCAGGGTGCGGCAGAATTGCCCCTCATGGAAGCAGGGCTTGACAACGCGAGATTTGGAGACTGAAAAGCAAGGGCAGGGGGGAGGTCACGCTCTCTTGCTCGGGACCCTCGGAGCGGGACGGTCGGAGCTGCTGTCTGCTGAACCCACGGCCCCCTGAGAAGCCAGCACGGAGCTGCCGGTCTGTCTGCTGTGAGTCTCTGCCCTCTGCCCCATCGGGAGCTGCCTGCCACCAGCCCCTCTGCCCCGCTCCTCCTCGCCGCTCCGAGTTTCTTCGCTACATTGTAGCGGGGCTTCCCCTGCACGTGGGACCTCTTACCGTCCCAGCTCCCTGTGTCCGGGGATCCTGCTGTGGCACCAACACCAGCTGCCCCCCCGAGGGTCTGTGGAGCAAAGGCTCTCCTCCATCCCTCCGTGCTTCGGGCAGCCGCCATTGCCGTGTGCTACCTGAGCTCACACCCGAGCGCCCCCTGCAGCCACCGGGGAATCATCACACCCAGAGCGCCCCCTGCAACCACCGGGAAATCTACCCAGAGCGCCCCTGCAGGCTGTGACTGGAACTGCACCAAAAGGAAAAGGTGCCTGAAGCCGAGCAGGCTGCCACTGGGTTTCTGGTTCTGTTTGTTGGTTAACGTTATAGTTGTTGTTATTTGTTATCCTTGTTTTAGATAGTAGTAAAGAACTGTTATTCCTATTCCCATATCTTTGCCTGAGAGCCTCTTGATTTCAAATTTATAATAATTCGGAGGGAGAGGGGTTACAGTTTCCCATTCCAAGGGAGGCTCCTGCCTTCCTTAACAGACACCTGTCCTTTAAACCAAGACAGGTTTTGGCGCCCAATGGTGGGGCACGAGGGCATCGAGGGGAAAAAGGACAACAGGTCTTGAGTAACGCAGTTTTTGTGTGCTGGATATAGGAACCTCATTAGTTTGCACCATGTGGTCTAGCTTATCCCGGTTCATATGGCAAGTGGTCACGGCTCTCTCTCTCCCATTTGCAGCCCTGTATCTAAACATGGGCCCTATAACTAAGGCTACGGTGGCTGTTATACAGTTTGTGTCATGGGTAAATAAGGTGAGGAATTCATGGATTTTCTACTTCCTCTGGAAGGAAGGCATGTGGATTCAGAACTACCACACACTAATGACATGTTTTCAGGGTTGCTTTAATAATGGTACCTACTGCGAGGAAGTGACAACAAAAGAAATGTTCTCACAACCCTTCACCCAGCTCTTTGGGCCTATCCCGCCAATCTTTCAGGGGTTCAAATCTTCTCTAGATGCTAATGATACCATACAGTAGCTGGTGTTGCTGATAGGCCTGCTCTATTTAGCATTCAGGGATAAGGGGGGTCTGACTTGGATAGCCACTCTGACATCTACCCCAGACAATAGGGATGAGGCACCAGAACCTGACATGGTTTTGTCACCCATCATGCGTAGTCACCCATCATCTTGGGGGTCTGGTTTGTTATACATTAACTGCACTGCCTAGGAGGGCTGTTCTGGCCATGGTGACAAATGAACATCTATAAAGTCTGAGTTCATTGCTGATGTCACTTTATAGCCAGACTGGAGGAAGAATGTGAAACCGACCTTGCACCAAAGTATTTCAAGCTTACTGATGGTTTTATTTTCATGTAATTTAGCAGGGCAATTTGCTGTTGCACTATTTCCCTTCGGCAGAGGATGCTGTGAGCACAGTCTGTTGCCTTTTCTCATCAGGAGCAGCTCCCAGGGTTGTGCTGGAGGCACAGACCCATCCCAGGACCTTCCCACCTTCACTCCTGTGTTTTCCCTGAGCTCTTTGCATGTGAGCTCCTCCCGCCATGGGCATTGGCAAAGTGCTGCCTTTTTCTGAACACTCTGGTGTAAATCCCAGATGATTCCAGTGGATTTGGGAGATTTATTTTGGATTTGCACTGAATTTACTGATCGGTCGTTCTTAGCCTTTTGTATAAAAAAGGAGTAAAGGAAATAGATTTCTGAGGAAAGCTCAAACAGGTGACAAACTTTGCATAATATTTACATATTTCCCACTGATTTTCATGGGATGGCCCACATGTGCAAACATGGGGGAACATGCATTTTCAGACATAATCTCTGATGTGTTAGAAGCATAGTTAAAAAGTTTAACTTTGTATTTGCAAGACAGAAAGCAGCTGACACTATCATTTCAAATCAGAAAAAGCGGGGCAAATAATAAAAACAACTTTGTAAACTGAGAAAATATTTTATATAAAATTATTGGAAATATTTCAATGTATTGTTATATAGTAAATTAAAAAATATGTGACATCCTAGCAACTAAATGCTTTCCAAACTTCTGCAGATCTCAAGGTTTGACCTCTGTCTTTCCATTTCAGCTAACAGTTTCAGTCATCCTGAAGTTCCAAACTTTTTTGTAATCAAGGACTTTCTTTTTTTTTTTTTTTGCTTTCTTCAAGAACTTTGAAAGCTCTTTTGTGAGTAAAAGGATTTTTTGTATTGTATGTTTGTTTTATTTAAGTCTATTTGAAGCTTGAGAAAATAACAATAGAAACAGAAAAAGTGATCCAACCTTACTTCAGTTCAGAGCACTTAAAAAAATAAATCCTCTGTTAGGTGATTATTGTTATCCTTAACACATAGAAGTGTAATAATTCTGTGTCAGAATTCTGTGAAAGAATTATTTCCAAAATAACTTTTGTATAGAGTGTGACACTGGCCATCAAAGGAACACAATGAATAAGAGAAAGTACTTCATAATAGAATTTTTTCACATTCGTATTTTCCATGACCTCCAAACTGCACAAGCAAACACATGCACACAGAAAAGTACAGGTCACAGACAGCAAAGTGAAAACTGCTGCTCTGCCTGCTTTATAAAAAGGGAAAAAAGAGTGTTTGAGTCCTCAGAAGCGCTCTCAAAACTGGCAAAACTTTAATTGAAAATAAACAATGGAACATTTAAATGATGTAAAAAAATGTTGGCACACAGAGTGTTTCAGAGATCAAAAGTCACACAGACATCCCTGAGGTGGTGCGGGAGGGGCACAAGGGAGAAGGGGGTCATCTGTATCCTGGACTGTCATGATGAATACCATTCACCTACTGAAATTCCCCTCTAGCACGGCTAATTAGGTCACACTCTTCAGCAAATGATTTCTATTCACAGAGTTTCCAAATCTGAAATTGGCTTCTGCCTGTTTTTATGGGCGGGGGAGCTCTGTCGACTGCAACTGCGCATAAGAATATACCTTACAAGTCTAAATATTTCTGTGTTTTTTATGGAAAACAATATCTTTAGGCATTTTTTAAAATTATTTTTAAAAAATAACCTCAAACAATCAAAGTCTGGGAGAGGATCCAATCTGCTTTGTGATCTGCCTCATTAGAGACACCTCCAAATATGAAAGACTGGAAGAAAGCATGCCATGGGCTATGTTAGTCCTGCTGTTGTCCTTTATAGCTCTTCTTTGACCTCCTCTCAAGGTTAAAATCAGTATTGGAGTCAAGCTTCTGATTTAGAGAGAGGCTGGTCTGACCCAGCTCAGCAGTTCTGTTTCCCAGCGTGGAGCCTTGTCCGGTCAATGGAACCAGCCCTGCAAAGTTCAGCCCTTCTCAGAGCAGATATCCCACAGGAACCACTGACTCTGCTGTCCTTCCTACAGGCCAAAAATCAGTGAATGAGACCTCAGCTGGTAATTTCAGGTTTTGAAAAGTTCCATGCCTGAGGCTCCTCTACTGTGCTGCTGAAACCTCTGCTGCTTGATGTTGATGCTGATCCCTCGTGCCATTCCCCTGCTCACTGATACAAGACAAAATGTTTCTGGGCAAGGAATTGATCTAATGGTGAGTCAAGAAAGCCCTAGGAGCAAAGTCTAATTCAAATTGACACCTGCCATGTCTGTCTGATGGGTTATGAATATCATGTTTCTCATTAACTTGTGTGTGTATATGTACATATATGCATTAAAATTTTCATTGGTATAAATGTGTATGCATCAAACACTAATTGCTGTATCTGAGAAGATAGAAAATATATATTTTTATATGCAGGTATCTGCTTGTTTCATGATTTTTATAAGATAAGCAATAGTCTTATGGACTTTCTTTTCTATTGTGGTACATTTCCTAGAATCCAGTGCTCTTGAGTAAATTATAGAATACATATAATGGAATTTCTTCCTATTCACATTATCCATTATGTCAGAAAAGAAAAGAAAAGAAAAGAAAAGAGAAAAGAAAAAAAGAAAAAAAATAGAAAACTTAAGTAGGGCTAATATAAATATTCAACTAGGTTCTAAACTGATTTCTGTTTAAAAAAAAGAAGTGGAACAGCTTTCTCTCTTTTATGAGCACTTTCATTTGGAAAGTCCTGTTTTTACTCTTCACAGAGTGATTAGTAGACTTCAGTAGAAAACAATACTACTATTGCATATTAAATTCATAAGATATGACCTTAATTTGAATTTAAATTGGTTTTCTAAAGGTGAATTCACTTAGCAGTCTGATACATTTGGATCTCAGAGTACAAGGGCTTGCACACTTCATTTCTCATTACAGAACTGAGGTTTTAGTAAGGGGTTTTTTTCCTTTGTAGATGAAAAGAAAGAAAAATGAAACAAAGCACACTTCACTAGAATAACTACAATGATGTGAATGATGCCACAGGATACAGAGATCAGAGATCATAGTTCTAGTAACATTTCACTTAGGTCCTACATCTTTATTATATTCTACTATGGAAAAAAGCCTCTCATGAGTGTGACTTCCTACCAGATGAGTTTTTACCCAGTGTATTTAAAATTTTCTCCAAATCATTGAAGAGCTACTGCCATTAAACAGTTCCTGACGTGGTTTTGGCTCTTTGAATATCAATAGCAGTATCTGTGTGACAATTTTTATCAAAGGTTCATTAATGTGTAGTTTTCAGCCACTGGCAGAATCTCAAGCTGTGGTACAGGCACTATTAGGAGCAAGGTACACCAGTAAGTAAAGGGCCATCTGAAGAGCTGAATTCCTCTTTCAGGGCAGGAATAGAGCTGCTTTATCATTCTTCACCAGGTTCAGCTAGGGGAAAAGATGATGTAAGAGACTGATTATTTCACTTTGCTCTAGTCCAGATGCAAAGTGGTTCAGTTGAGATAAGAAGAACCATATTCCCACTCTTTTCAATTTCTATTGGTAAGAGCAGAGTTTAAACTGTTTCTTACACCCCATCTCCCTATAAAAGTATGGAGACCTTTTATTCTTATCAGTAGGCTGAAATCAAAACACCAAGACATACTACAGAGGAAGGTCACAGTCTACATGTTTTCATTGACTAAGCGAAATCCTCTAAAGCAAAGCAAAATTAAGTCATCAGATGTCCTGCAACATTTCTTGTGTTGGAAAGATAACTCACTTCAGCGCAATTTCTCACTGGAAAAGGAAAGTCTTTTCAGAGACAGTAGGGTTTTTTCACTCTGGCAGGAGATACCAGCGTAGCAACAGGTGCAAGACAGTGATCCCGAAGATCCCTAAACAAAACAAGGTAATGAAGAGGGACCGTAATAGGAAGGCAGCTCTAATGCCAACATATCATGTTGAACTAGACATGACAATATCACTAAGTCTGTGGTTTCCAAAGCAGAACAGGATAAAAAGGACAGTTTTATCATCCAGGATAAAACCAGGAGGTGAATGGAATATACTTCTGCTAACTTTTGCTACATGAAATTTAAGAGGTTCTCATAGAAACTAGCAGTGATTTCAGCCACTTTTAATTTACTGCCAAGAAGGAAGCACAGTATAGGCTGGGAAAGAATCTCAGCAAATCAGTCATCTTCATGTGGCCTTTCCTGCCAGCATATCAGGGGGACAATGGTGTAGGATTGCAATGAGGAGTTTAGAGATCAGGGAAGGTGCAGTTAGTGTTCTCTAGTGGACTCTGACACTTTCACATTCACCCAGGTTAGCTAGTCAAACGCTCCTGAAGCTGCTGAAGGAATCTTTTCTACCTACTCTGAAATGCTTTTCTTTTGGATTGGAAAGGATTGGGTCACAGATTATTCATACACATTCTAGTTATGCCTGTAGGGTAAACAACAGCTTTACTGAAGGGGTTTAGTGTTATTGCATGCAGGGAGCAGACAAGGAATGGTTAAATTTGACTGGGAAAACAAAGAGTCTGAGCCTGTTGAATTATTGCATACAGAGAAAGTGAACATAGAGTGAATAGCTCTTCCCTTAGAGCAGTTCACTGAGGTAAAGCTATGCTGTTTTTATTGCCTGTGTTATCAAAACAGTGTATCTTCAACGCTGAACAGAAAGAGATGAAACACAGATCTTACAAATTTTAAAATCCCCTTTGATTTTTACTCCATTTCTTAGTTCTATATGAGAGCTTGACAGTAGCACAGAGACAAAACAGACTTTTAATGAACCTTTGTTTATAGTCCTGCTAATCAGCAGAACTCCTCTACAAATCCATTCCCCCAGCAGTCTTTCCCCTTCATGGTTGCCATGCTTACATTTCAGACCAGAATCCCTTTTAAATGGGAAGGAGTGGTGCTTGATTGCACTTCCCAGTAATGTAATGGTAACAATGGTAAAAACAGGCTTTCTAATCAATATCCTCTTTGCATCACCCTGGATTGCTGCTAGCACTTCCTCCTGGCATTGGAGGAGGAATGTGCACACCTACAGGTCAGCCCATATGTGTATATTTTTAATTCACTGAGGACAGGATGTTTCACTTCACAGTGTTCCCATAATCACCTACCTTTCCTCTTTAGCCAATCAGCTATATGCAATTCTTTCTGCATCATGTTAAATGACATTACATATCTGCAGGCAGATCTACCACAAAACTCGATTTGTTTTGGTATATCAGAAAGCTGGAGAGAAGTAATATATTTTCCATCAGTATCTTAAACATATCTTCGATTCTGCTACGCACATACAGAGTTTGGGAGGGATTTCAGATTCAATCTAACGGAGTAGAAAGTATATTTAATTCAAATTTCTAATAAGTAGCATGCACATTACAAATAAAGCTCCTTCTCCTTTCACTGCCTTATATTCAATATAGCAAATATTGTTAAAGTTTTTAGAAAATAAAAAAAAATGTCACGAAGCCATCTCTTTACAAGACTGGGTTATAGCAAGGGTCTAATAGTTTATATTACAAAATTTAATATATTTTAACTGATGAAATACACTATAAAAAAAGACTGAAAGTCTTTTACCCTAAGGGGATAATAAGTGAGCCACATGAAGATGACTTTTTCACTTCTCTGTATAATAGGTTAAGCTAGGTTTTGCCACTCCCTCTTATCTCCTCTAAAGGCAGGGTCAGTGCTGGGCACAAGGAGGGGCAGAGAGGAAATGTGGTTAGAAAACTGTGCACTTAGCTAACCCGCAGATCTCAATTTCTCAGCGGAGGCTCTGGCCAGCAGATGCACTTACGAGCAGTGTCAAGGCTGCCCAGAGCAGCTCACAAGCCACTCTTGGGCAAAGGACCAGGAAGCCATAACTTTCTGCTTATGGCTTTGCTGATGAAGTAGAAATTTGGCCCATTATAATAAAAGATGAACTAAGCACATTTTTTGTATCATTATCGATTAGAAAAGTTACTGATGAAGCCTGTTTGATTCAATTGAAGGAGGCTTGAATAGCACCCTCCATCTCATTTATCTGTACTGTTTTCCTGTGGGTTTATTCTATGAAATGTTCTCTTGATTGCTGAAAGGTTTTTTCCTGAATTAATACCAGTAACATGCTTATGTGGTTATCTAAGGTACATGCCCTTTCCCATAATTCAGATAGACCACAGGAAAATATGGTAAGGCTGATTACAGGCTCTGCAGTGCACCCTAATATTTGCACACCCAAATACTGAGTACTGAATTTGCACACTCTACACCTTCCCACATACATAGAAATGATGGCAAATGGTAGATAAGTGAAAACTCCTTCCTTCTTGTTGTCCTCCATGGCTGGAACTTTCAGCTGAGCTAAGGTGGCATTTTGGGTTCTGTTTGAACTTTGGGCAATGTGTGCTGTGACCTGGTCCTTAAATCAGAGACAGCTGTTACACAGCTAACAGCAATGTTGTAGTCCTCTTAGCTTCACAAAATGGAATTCTAAGTATCATAAAATCGTAAAATCATAGACTGGTTTGGGTTGGAAGGGTCCTTTAAGATCATCTTATTCTACTCCCCCACCACAGGAAGAAATATCTTTCCCTAGACCAGGTTGCTCAAACCCCCTTCCAACCTGGCCTTGAACACTTCCAGGGATGGGGCAATTTCCATGGGCAACCCATTCCAGTGCTTTGCCACTGTCATAGTAAAGAATTTCCTTCTGATATCCAATCTAAACCTTCCCTCTTTCAGTTTAAAGCCATTTCCCCTTGTCCGGTCATTACAGGCTCCAGCTCTCCTATAGCCCCCTTTAGTTACTGGAAGCTTCTCTAAAATCTCCCCAGAGCTTTCTCTTCTCCAGGCTGAACAACCCCAACTGTCTCAGCCTTTCTTCTTCAACAGGTGCTGCAGCCTTCTGGTCACCTTCATGGCTTCCTCTGGACTCGCTCCAGAGGTTCATGTCCATCTTAAATTTCGTTAATATAAGGTCTCAAGGCCTTGGACTGGGCAGAATCATTCCATTAACATGTAGCATACATCTTTATATTGTTTTGAAAGCTTTTTATTGTGATGGTGGCAGCTCCAGAGACTATTTTTGTGCTTGCCAGAGATGCTAATGGCAGCGTTTGTTTTAGATAGCTGGCTTTCTTCCAATTAATTATGGCTCTTTATGAATCATTTTGTTTGGAAATCTCTGATAGAGATTACATGAACATGACAGAAGGTCTTCAGACAGAACATAGCAATTATAAATTGCCAAATGCTGTTAGAAGGAATTGTCAGCATGCTTTCTACAGACAGATACAATCTTTTAAATGCACCTCAGCACAGCAACAGTCTGGTAATAGTCCACTTAGTGTGTGATTTTAGCCTTGGTGAGAAAGTATTAAGATTTTAAATTACTGTAATATAAAATGCCATAATTGTTACCAGTATCTGATTCAGGCACCACTGAATGGATTGTGACAGATGACACAAACAGCAGTTGCCATAGGAACAGTTCATTTGGATTTTGGTACTGTATTATAGCACATCTACAGGTGGGTTTGGGAATCCTTTCAAATTCCTTGAGCAGCATATTCCATATTAATGGTTAGTTGAACAAGAAAAATGAAAGATACTTGGTGCTTGAATGTTACTGATATGTAAAAACAGAGAGGAAATAGGTCTTTCTTATCAGGAGTGTGGTACACATGAACTGCAAAGGAATTCAAATTGTGATAAATCTTAACTTCAGGCTCGTGACAATCTTTTTTTATTTACCTTGCACATCACTTCATATGGCCAACAATGTCCACTTTCTTATCCATTTTGAAATTCAGGGTCCAAAAATATTAGAATCTCAAAAATAATTATCATTACAGTCATTAAATTTGGCTTCTTTTGCTGAGAAAAATTAGACAAAAATTATAACAAAGGCTTGTTGAATATGTCTTGTGGCAGGTAGGGACAGCTGTGAACAGTTTCTGCACATCAGCCTCCTCTTTAGGGCACTGCTCAAAACGAGGGCAAGTGTAGGTCCAAGCCCTACACATGCAGCAGTATAGAAATCACAGCAGGTGTTGACACAATTATTTTTAAAGCCAACTGTCCCCACTGCACATCTGCTTCCAAATTTGCTGTCTGGATATCACACCAAACCCTTCACATTTGTTCACTACACCCTGACTGAAACGGATACATAACCAGATCTCCCTCTGGACATATGCTGAGGAACAAAATCCACCCTGTGAGAATACATGGAAATTAAGTAATTATTAATTATACCAGGATTGAAGTCACTGCCTCCTACCTTCTGATGTGGCCATGGCTGTGAGGATGTAAACTTAAGACTTAATGTTTTAAATTTGGTTCCTCTGCTCCACCCACTGAGTCCTTTCCATCCTTCAACTTCTTTCCAGGCTGCCAAGTCTGTTCGCTGAGGAAAAGCTTGCAAAGGACCACTAAAATAAAATATCCAGTGGGATATTCACTTCTGAGAGTGAGCTTGAGGGCTCCCAGAGGAGGGAGAGGATGCTAGTTTGCTTGGGATCACTAATTATAAAGATTTTCAGCTCTGTTCTCCCCCACAGGTTATGCTCAGACATAAAGGAAATACAAGTGGGAGCTTACCTGAAATTACATCCTTTTTAAACTTGCATGTAACACTATAAAATAATCTCTACAGATCTTCTGATCCAATATTTTAAGTCCTTTATTGGGGACTTTAATTCCCTGAACAAAGCACTAGGATTAGCACTATGTTCTAAAACAACACACAGCCAGCAACTCTCTTCCATTAAAAGCCTAATTGAAGTGCAACAGGAGTTGATCACAACTCACTTTTAGGGGTTTTATTTTCAGCCACCAGTGCCCTGCCAGGTCCCTCATCTCACACTGCTCTTCTGGTTTGGGGAAGCTCATCTTGGCATTTCCTGAGGATTGCACTTGAATGTGGTAAGGTTTTTTCCTCTCTGGTGCATCAGGGAAGCTTAAGAGCCAGAGCCAAAAAACTTGTTTAAGTGAGAGTCTACCTCTGAGATTCAGAGACTTGGGTTCCTTTCATTGTGGCTGGTTACCTATGGCTGGTCTGTTGCAGTTGTCATGGCAACGTCGGCCCCGGGCTCCCGGAAGGAAGGGTGGTGGGTGAAACCATCTCGTGGAAAGAATCCCCCGGGAGCCATCCCGACCTTGGTTTAGTCCATTTAGTTTAGGTTACGCCTCTGTTTGATAATTTGTTAGTTGTATTGTCTGTCAAGTTCTGTATCCTCCCCTGTTTCTGGAAAGCTCCGTGCAGGTGCTTCTCGGATTGGTCCCTGAACCTCTCTCCCTCCCTCCCTTACTCCCGGTTGGTTTGTGAGTCCTCTCCCCGCCCCAACTCCTCCCCCTTGCTCTGCCGTGATTGGTTGCTTGAGTTGTTTATCCGTCCCTGCACAGCCTTGTCCGGCGCCATTGTGCTTGGGACGAGGATCAATAAACGTTCCTGTTGCCCAGCACAGTCGCCGCTCCTTATTGCCTTGATTTCGCAGCTACTGGTAGCAAGAACCCACGCTTGCGAACACCGAGACCTCAGCACTTGGGATTAGCGTTGCTGTGGGCAGGGAAACCTTAGCCTTGGTGGCGCCCGGGTGGCTGAGGCAACCATCCAGCAGGTGACCACGAGGCCGCGAAGCCACGAGGTACACTTATTATTTTTAATACTGGTCCATACACAGAACTGAAAATATCTGTCTTGCTTCAGCTCATGTTTTCCTGTGACCAAGAGAAGCAGACACAGTCCCAGTAAGATTTCACTTGTAGTGGTCTGGTTCATCTGATATGAGAAACTTTTTGGCTCAGATAGCTCCTCTTGCCTGTCTCCACCACTGAGCATATCTTGGAGCTGGGTGTCTGAGCTCCCTGATGGCTCCTCTTGCCTTCTCATGTTAGTGACCACAGCCTGGAGCAAGAATCAGAGCAGAACTCAGCATCGCTGAGAGGGAGCTGCAGCATTCTCCTCTTTTGCATTTATATGCTGAGGGAATCAGGGGTAACAAAATACAACAACCACTTCCTTTCTCATTCTCTTCTTCCTGAATATTAATTCTTCCTTTGGTAGCAGGCCAGGAATTCCTACATGTGAAACAGAACAATATCCCTGCTGTCACTAATTTACTGTCACAATTCCCATTAAATTAAGGCCTGTGCTTCTAGCCTTGGCATGTGGGTGCCAATCACGGATTGAGTTTTGCATGCTATCTGTTCTGTATTATCTACATCACAGACATGCACTGTACCTGTGCTCAGACATGGCATCCAATTTACTGTCTGTAGGCAATTAGAGCCAGTACAAGACAGAGGACAAATTTAAACTAGATCATTTTAATGGGATTAGCATTTGAAGATTCATCAATCCAATTTACCTCCCAGAAACTTTCATATTGTGAGAATTCCCTGAAGAATCTGTCTGGATTAATTAACTTCAGAAAAAGCATCTTCAGGCTATTGATCAATCAGCTAGTCATGTATTTCTCTGTCAAGTTAGGGTTTGGCTGCAACTTTCAGGACACTAAAGAGAAAGGTTGTTGTATAATGTCTTCTTTTCCAAGCTACTATTTCACCTTCTTGTTTTTGAAACCCAGGAGGCATTCTCCACTGAATGAAAACTTCAGTTGATTCGCAATGGCCTATAGCTCGCTGTTTCCTCTGTCCAGCCTGGCGTTGCTACAACAGATTCCAGCTGGCTATATTTCCAGGAGTGCCCCTATCCCAAGGCACTCTGGCAGCGTCCCGCAGACACTTAGCCAGAGAAACTGCGGCCTGCGTTGTAGTGCAGGAACGATCCAGTTTAGCTATCAGCTGAAGATGAATAACGAGAGGGCTCTTGGAGTGCCTTTAATTCTGAGTGGCTTTATTGCAGGGTCTTCACACAGAGGAGAGGCAGGAATCCAAGAGACCGAGGGGCCCTCAGACACAGCCTTAAGAGTTATCTCATACAACCAATCACCAGGGGGTTTGGGGGAGTATAGGGAAGGTCCAGGGTTACTTGGCCCTATGGGATGGGGAAGGAAAGGGGCCCAGGAGATAACAGGGAATAGAACAAAGGTTCTTGGGGGGAGGGAGGAGATGATGGACACCAGCAGTGGCTACTCTGGTTTGTCCTGGGTTAAACCATGGTCACTTCACCTTCCAGGGGTTTCCTAGCTCCTTGGAACTTTCTCCACCAGTTATCTTTCTCCTTTTCTAAGTCTTCTCCCCCTGGGGTCTCTAAGGACACATCCACGGCAGCTACAATGGCCCATTTGTGAAACTGGATCGTGGGGCTCATTGAAAAATTTTGGGAATAAAAAAAGTCTCTGGAAATTGGAATGTTATTAAAACATATTGATTTCAGTACGCCAAGAGCATTCCCTTTGGCCGTGGCAACCTAGAGTCAGAGCCTGCTGGGAATCAAGACCACTAACAGCAAGGATTTGTCCCTGCAAACAAACTATGGGAGTGATTCTTCCCTGACCTTCCCTGACTCCACTTAATGTTAATTTGACAGTGCAGCAGTTCTCTGAGGTCTCTAGGGCACTTTCTACACTGGGCAAAACAAAACCCAGCAGTACCTTTTGGCAGGTTGACTAAATCCCAGGAAAATCCCTGCCTACAAGTAGGTGGCAGGCAGGCTCTCTCCTATCTGCCTCCCCAAACGAAGGACAAAGTCTTCCTCAAAAAAGCCATGGATGGGTTGAGTCCAGACAGGAGATAATGATTCACATGCAGCTGGAACCAGCTTGTGAGCTGAAAAACAAAAGCCTGGAGGAAATCTTTATTTCCTGTTTCTTACACTCAGAAACAGGATTTTGTTGATGAGTAACTAGCAAATATGAGAAAAAACCTAGTGAGAAATCGTGTAATTTGGTATTTCAGAGAATAGCATCAGGTATAGGGAAGAATAGGTAACAACAGGCACCTTAATTCTGGAAACCATGTTTCTGAGAAATTCTCATAACCATTCAGTTTATTTTCATGCTGTGTTTTAAATTTTCTACAATTTTGACTTCTCTGCATGTGTGGTTTTCTGATGAGCATAGAAGGTGAGAGGTGTTAGAGTGATGCTGACAGAGATACAAATCCTCTCTTTATCCATTGCTGGCTGACTTCCCCCCTCCCTACCCATCCTTACTAAGATAAAAAATCCCACTGCACTTTTCCTAGTAAGGCATGCCTTTTTGGTCCAGAAATAGCATGGAGAGTGATCACTTCCTCCCACTGTCCGCTCACAATGCTTCATGGCAGTGTGGGTGACAAACAGGTACTGCTGTCTCTGTTCCATCCGGAGAGTCTTGATTACATGGCAAAAAAATGTCAGAAACATTGGAATTCATCTCATTAAATGCAGGCATACCTGACACAGAGCCAGTCATTTAGGCTGTTTAGCTCATGAAGAGAAAGAATCACTTTCAAAGCAGCCTAATAAAGATATAATTGGCCAGGTGACAGCTATAGAGTTGCCTATTTTCCTGGTTTGGTTTTTGCAGGAACTCCAAAGGTGACTAGATGTGATGGAAGCAGCCATACTGAAGACAACAAGGGTAAGAGGATACTAATCACATCGCTTTTCATAATAATTTGAGGTAAGATGACTCCTTATTTTCTTCTATCCCATCAAATGCCTATGACTTAGCTCAGTTTGAACAGTGGCTTAGGAAAGGATTTGTATTTAAATTCAAGACATTTTTTATGTAGGAATATAATGAGAAAAGGATGTGGGAAAAATATGAAAGCTCTCACCTCTGTTCATTCCTCTATACTGAATATTTCATTCCTCTAAAAGAGAAGGAGAAGCCACTGTAGACAGCAATTAGAGTAACAGAAAATAAGCAGAGAACTGCATTGTGGGTCCCAAGTAAACATCCTGAGAAAGACTTTGGCAGTCCAGTAAGATCCAGGGGGACCTCGTACAGTTCTGCTCTGTCTGACCACTGGCACATGGCCCTTTGCAGACCTCTAACAGCAGCTGAAGGAGGACAGCAGGAGGTCTGCCTGGACTTCAGTGATACCAGCAAGTTAGGGCTCCAGTTTTGATGCTCTGAAACTGCTGCTCCTGTTCTGTCACACAGTCAAAGCACATCAGAGAGATTCTGAGCTTGAGATTTGGTTCTTAACCCACCATGATGTATAAGAAATCAGTATCAGACTGGAAAAAAAATGGGGAAGGAAGCATAAAACAGAGGATTGTGAAAGATTTGTGCAAGTCTTGATCTGGGTGGCACTCTGCATGTTCTTTCAATGTCCACATTGTCTTTTAGGTGCCATCAGTTTCAAGACATCAATTTGCATTTGAAGTCTTGGTCCAGCAAATTACTAATGCAGATTTTCTCCCTTCTGACAGTTAGTCTTATTTATGTTGAAATGTTTGGAAAGTTCATTTTACTGCCATTTTGTTAATTTGCTGCTGTAGTCTAGCTTTTTACATCAAGGTATTTCAACCCTCTCTCAAAGCATACCCATTAAGTCCAGTTTCGTCTTTAAAAAGTATTTAAGAATTGAAATAAGTCTGTGCATCACTGCCAATATCTCAGTCTGAAAGCAGCATTTTGTCTTGGTTTGAAAGACAGGTGTCTGTTATGGAAGGTAGGAGCCTCTCTTGGAATGGGAAACTGTAACCCCTCTCCCTCCGAATTATTATAAATTTGAAATCAAGAGGCTCTCAGGCAAAGATATGGGAATAGGAATAACAGTTCTTTACTAATATCTAAAACAAAGCTAACAAATAACAACTATGACGTTAACCAACAAACAGAACCAGAAACCCAGTGGCAGCCTGCTCGGCTTCAGGCACCTTTTCCCTTTGGTGCAGTTCCAGTCACAGCCTGCAGGGGGCGCTCTGGGTGTGGTGATTCCCTGGTGGCTGCAGGGGGCGCTCTGGGCGTGATGATTCTCTGGTGGCTGCAGGGGGCGCTCTGGCGTGAGCTCAGGTAGCACATGGCAATGGCGACTGCCTGAGGCAGAGAGGGATGGAGGAGAGCCTTTGTTTCACAGACCCTCGGGGGCGGCTGGTGTCAGTGCCGCAGCAGGATCCCCAGACACAGCAAGCTGGGACAGCAGGAGGCCCCGGCGTGCAGGGGGAACCCAGTTACAGTGTAGCAAGAAACTCGGAGCGGCGTGAAGGAGCGGGGGAGAGACAGGCTGGTGGCAGACAGGTTGGCTCCCGATGGGGGAGAGAGAAAAGAGTCATGGCAGACAGGTTGGCTCCCGATGGGGCAGAGAGAAAAGACTCACAGCAGACAGACCGGCAGCTCCGTGCTGGCTTCTCAGGGGCTGTGGGTTCAGCAGACAGCAGCTCCAACCGTATGGCTCCGAGGGTCCTGAGCAAGAGAGCCACCTCCCCCCACCCCTGCTTTTTCAGTCTCCAAAATCTCTCGTTGCCAGGCCCTGCTTCCATGAGAGGGATTCTGCCCCACCCTGCCAAGGAGAAAGGCCCTAGCCTTGTGATTTGTTCTCTTAAGTACTCAGCCATTAGCTCAGTCATTAGACCCTTAGCAACCCATGGGAGAAAAATTCCTGAGGGGGGGAAAAAAATATCTAGATCCAAACTCCAACACATTTCCATAGCAAAAGTCCCCAGTTGCCCCAGTAACAAAACTCTGAGGTGCAAACAGTAATAACAGAATTTTGGCTATCTTTCTAAGTCACCCTGCAATATGACATAATTTACAAATGAGACTGAAAAAGCATGTAAAGAAACAGATATTTTGTGTGTACAAACATCCATATTTGTACAGGTACAGTGCAACAGGCTCAGCATCACTCACAGGGGAATCATAGAAACATGGAAGATCCCCAGTTGGTAGAGACCCACAAGCATGAAAGCTTAAATCTCTAGTAAGCTGCACAAGTCTGCTGTTGATGTCAGTGACAAAGTGTTCACCCTTTACTGGTGCCTATAAATGCATAAGTGGAGGTTTCAGCACATACACAAGTACCACATCTACACTGCAGGTAAGCTCATAAAATATCTTCTTTTTAAAAAGGCCAAATGTGTATATGAAGTTTGTGTTATCTGTATGTTTTTTTTTGTTTGTTTGTTTTTTACAAATCAAGATGAGACTTAATCTTTAACCTGTATTCTGGAAAATATTAATAATACCTTGATCTTTAAGAATCTGTACTCCATTTAATTTGAAAGTGGCAATAGATGCCTTTGAAATACTGATGTGCTGTAAGTCTTGATTAACCTGGTTCCTTGCATCACATCTTGACTCCCTTTGCATCCACAAAGACCATTCCAATACCCAAAAAAGGGCTCTGGCAGGGAGTTGAAGAGCCCTAGTAATTTAAATGTCTACTGCTACATGTTTGTGAGTAGAATAATCCTCTCATCCTTTCCTTTCCAGCCTCATTTCAGTCGATGCCAGCCAAAGCAGACATGGTTTGGGGTATTGCTGAGGGCAGAGCTGATCCCTGTCTTGGGGCTGCATTCATACAGTGCTGGGAAAGAAATCATGTTTCCTTGAATTGTGACACAGCCATTTTCATCTCAGTGCTGTACAGGAGAGGTCAATGTAATTGCCATAACCTACTCCACACATCTTCTGCATCATGCGTGGTTTTTGATCGTCTCCTCCAGAGCATCACTGCTGTATCATTTCGGTACTGAATTGGTCACTACATGCCATTTACTTTAAAAACTGTTGAAGGTTGGATCTAGTTCTTTTCCTCAGGAATTTTTCTCCCATGGGTTGCTAGGACACAAATGACTGGGTACTTAAGAGAAACAAAGCACAAGGCTGTAGCCTTTCTCCTTGGCAGGGTGGGGCAAAATTGCCCCTCATGGAAGCAGAGCCTGGTAACGCGAGATTTGGAGAGACTGAAAAGCAAGGGCAGAGGGAGGTCACGCCCTCTTGCTCGGGACCCTCGGAGCTAGACGGTCGGAGCTGCTGTCTGCGGAACCCACGGCCCCTGAGAAGCCAGCGCGGAGCTGCCGGTCTGTCTGCTGTGAGTCTCTGCCCTCTGCCCCATCCAGAGCCGACCTGCCTGCCACCAGCCCGCTTTTCTCCGCTACATTGTAGCGGGGTTTTTCCCTGCACGTGGAGACCCCTTACCGTCCCAGCTCCCTGTGTCCCAGGATCCTGCTGTGGCACCAACACCAGCTGCCCCTCCCGAGGGTCTGTGGAGCAAGGGCTCTCCTCCATCCCTCCGTGCTTCGGGCAGTCGCCATTCGCCGTGTGCTACCTGAGCTCACACCGGAGCGCCCCCTGCAGCCGCCGAGGAATCATCACACCCAGAGCGCCCCCTGCAGCCACCGGGGAATCACCGCACCCAGAGCGCCCCTGCAGGCTGTGACTGGAACTGCACCAAAGGGAAAAGTGCCTGAAGCCAAGCAGGCTGCCACTGGGTTTCTGGTTCTGTTTGCTGGTTAAGGTTATAGTTGTTGTTATTTGTTATCCTTGTTTTAGATAGTAGTAAAGAACTGTTATTCCTATTCCCATATCTTTGCCTGAGAGCCTCTTGATTTCAAATTTATAATAATTCGGAGGGAGAGAGGTTACAGTTTCCCATCCCAAGGGAGGCTCCTGCCTTCCTTAACAGACACCTGTCCTTCAAACCAGGACAGATTTTGGCGCCCAACGGTGGGGCACGAGGGCATCGAGGGGAAAAAGGATAACAGTTCTTGAGTAACGCAGTTTTTGTGTGCTGGATATAGGAACCTCATTAGGTTGCACCCTGTGGTCTAGCTTATTCCGGTTCGTATGGCAAGTGGTCACAGCTGTTTCTCTCCCATTTGCAGCCCCATATCTAAATATGGGCCCTATAACTAAGGCTACAGTGGCTGTTATACAGTTTGTGTCATGGGTCAATAAGGTGAGGAATTCATGGATTTTCAACTTCCTCTGGAAGGCAGGCATGTGGATTCAGAGCTACCACACATTAATGACATGTTTTCAGGGTTACTTTAATAATGGTACCTACTGCGAGGAAGTGACACCAAAAGAAATGTTCTCACAACCCTTCACCCAGCTCTTTGGGCCTATCCCGCCAATCTTTGAGGGTTTCAAATCTTCTCTAGATGCTAATGATACCATACAGTGGCTGGTGTTGCTGATAGGCCTGCTCTATTTAGCATTCAGGGATAAGGGGGCTCTGACTTGGATAGCCACTCTGACATCTACCCCAGACAATAGGGATGGGGCCCCAGAACCTGACACGGCCCCAAAGACTAGGGATGCTGCCACAGAAACTGACCTGGCCCCGGAAACTAGGGATGCTGCCATAGAACCTGACACGGCCCCAGAGACTAGGGATGTAGCCACAGAACCTGACATGGCCCCAGAAACTAGGGATGTAGCCACAGAACCTGACACGGCCCCAGAGACTAGGGATGTAGCCACAGAACCTGACATGGCCCCAGAAACTAGGGACACCATCCCAGAACCTGACATTGCCCCAGACACTAGGGATGTTGCTACAGAGTCTGACCCGGTCCCACAACCCACCTCAGAAACACCCCACCCGGATTGGGTGGGAGTCCTGGTGAAAGAGATACGCGAGATGGGCCAAGTGCTGAAGGAATACACTTGCCCAGCTGGTGGGAAACCCTTCCCCTACCCCAAAGAGGGAGAGTCTAATGGCGCAGCAGGGGAACCCAGAGACGTTACAACCGCTCAGGCTCCAGTCAGATCAGAGGGGCAGCCACAGCCAGTAGCAGTTGCCCCTGTGGAAAAGAGGAAGACTAAGGTCAAACCAGAGCAGCCAGTGAGTAATGATGGGGAAGCAGGACCCTCTCAACCAGTAGGGAGGCCAAGGATTGAAATCACTACTGAGTCCCTGGGGTATGACAATCTCCGTAATCTACGAAAAGACATTGTGTGACGGGGTCGTGAGCCTTTTACAACTTGGTTACTTCGGGTCTGGGACCTTATGGGGATGGGCGTGCAGCTGGATAGTATTGAGGCAAGGCAGCTGGGACCCTTGTCCCAGGACTCAGGGGTTGATCAGGTATTCGGAAGAGATGACGGGCCCCTGTCTCTCTGGGAACGGCTTTTAATAAGTGTAAGAGAGAGGTTTGTCAACAGGGAGAGAATGCAGGAGTATCATCATAGAAGACCATGGAAGACCCTTGAGGAGGGAATCCAACAGCTGAAGGAGGTGGCAATATTGGAGGTACTCTTTGGGAGGGATGGACAACATGATAACGACCCCGACAAGGTCAAGTGTACAGGGCAAATGTTGTGGAATCTGGCAAAGCTAGGGCCCTCCCAATACACCATCTTCATTGCAACAATTAATGCTGATGACAACCGAAAGACAGTGGGCTCCATAGCCACCAAATTCAGGAATTATGATAGCATGATCAGTGGCCCAATGCAGGCTCAGGTCTCTGCTGTGGTCAAAGACCTCAGAGAGGAGATGATGAGGGAGGTGAGGGAGGAGATGAGGTTGATGAGTGCGGCACCAGTGCGAGTCACAAGCCCCAAAGTCAGAGCCCAGCGCCCCCCAGCCAGGGAGAGAGGGTACACCCCACGATCTGAGCTGTGGTTCTTCCTGTGTGATCATGGAGAAGACATGAGGAAGTGGGATAGGAAACCCACTGCTGCCCTGGCAGCACAGGTACAGCAACTCAAGGAGGGAAATACTAACCGAGGCGGGGGGTCTACTAAAGTGAAGGTAGCCTCAGCCTCCCGTGACCGAGATGCCAGATATTACAGAAGAGAGGACGATCTCTTAGATCCCCTCGAGGGGACCTCTACCATGTACGCCCAAGAAAGAAATGACAACCAGAGCTAGAGGGGCCCTGCCTCTAGCCAGGAAGAGGCACGGGAACACCGGGTCTTTTGGACAGTGTGGATCCGATGGCCTGGCACATCAGAGCCACAAAAATATGAAGCGTTAGTTGATACTGGTGCGCAGTGTACCTTAATTCCATCGAGACATGTGGGGGCAGAACCTGTTTCTATTGCCGGGGTGACAGTGGGATCACAGCAATTAACTTTGTTGGAAGCCGAGGTGAGCCTGACCGGGAAGGAGTGGCAGAAACACCCCATTGTGACTGGTCCAGAGGCCCCATGTATTCTGGGCATAGACTTCCTCCGTAATGGCTATTACAAAGACCCAAAGGGACTCAGGTGGGCTTTCGGAATAGCGGCTGTGGAGGCAGAGGGCATCAGGCAACTGAACACCTTGCCTGGGCTATCGGAAAATCCAAATGCAGTGGGACTCCTGAGAGTAAAAGAGCAACAAGTGCCAATTGCCACCTCGACAGTGCACCGCCGGCAGTACCGGACGAATCGAGACGCCGTGATCCCAATCCACAAGATGATCCGCGACCTGGAAAGCCAAGGAGTGGTCAGTAAAGCCCACTCACCCTTCAACAGCCCCATCTGGCCTGTGCACAAGTCTGACGGGGAATGGAGATTGACTGTGGACTATCGTGGCCTGAATGAAGTGACTCCACCATTGAGTGCTGCCGTGCCAGACATGCTGGAGCTTCAGTACGAGCTGGAGTCCAAGGCAGCAAAATGGTATGCCACCATTGACATCGCCAATGCGTTTTTCTCCATCCCTCTGGCAGCGGAGTGCAGGCCTCAGTTCGCCTTCACCTGGAGGGGTGTGCAATATACCTGGAATCGGTTACCCCAGGGGTGGAGGCACAGCCCCACGATGATCTGCCATGGACTGATCCAGGCTGCACTGGAAAAGGGTGAGGCTCCAGAACATCTCCAATACATTGATGACATCATTGTGTGGGGGAACACGGCAGCAGAAGTATTTGAGAAAGGAGAGAAGATCATCATGATCCTCCTGGAAACCGGTTTTGCCATCAAGAAAAGCAAAGTCAAGGGACCTGCTCGAGAGATCCAGTTCTTGGGGGTAAAATGGCAAGATGGACGGCGCCAGATTCCCACGGAGGTCATCAATAAGATCACTGCGATGTCTCCGCCAACTAACCAAAAGGAAACTCAAGCTTTCCTAGGGGCCATAGGTTTTTGGAGGATGCACATTCCAGAGTACAGCCAGATTGTGAGCCCTCTCTACCTGGTCACCCGCAAGATGAACGATTTTCACTGGGGCCCTGAACAGCAACAAGCGTTTGCCCAGATCAAGCAGGAGATCGCTCATGCGGTAGCGCTTGGCCCAGTAAGGACGGGACCAGAGGTGAGGAATGTGCTTTACTCTGCAGCCGGGAAAAAGGGCTTGTCCTGGAGCCTTTGGCAGAAGGTGCCTGGAGAGACTCGAGGCCGACCGCTGGGATTCTGGAGCCGGAGTTACAGAGGGTCGGAAGCCAACTACACCCCCACAGAGAAGGAAATCTTGGCCGCCTATGAAGGAGTTCAAGCCGCCTCCGAGGTAATTGGCACTGAAGCACAACTCCTCCTGGCACCTCGACTACCAGTGCTGGGGTGGATGTTCAAAGAAAAGGCTCCCTCTACCCACCACGCCACCGATGCCACATGGAGTAAGTGGATCGCACTTATCACACAGCGCGCCCGCATTGGAAATCCGAACCGCCCTGGGATCCTAGAAATAATTACAAACTGGCCAGAAGGTGAGAGTTTTGGTCTCACTGATGAAGAGGAGCAAGAACAAGTGACCCGGGCTGAGGAGGCTCCACCATATAATCAACTGCTAGATGAAGAAAAGTGTTACGCCCTTTTCACTGATGGTTCCTGTCGCATCATAGGGATGAACTGGAAGTGGAAAGCAGCTGTGTGGAGCCCCACTCGACAGGTTGCAGAAGCCACTGAAGGAGAGGGTGGGTCGAGCCAATTTGCTGAACTCAAAGCTGTTCAGCTGGCCCTAGACATTGCTGAGAGAGAGAAGTGGCCAAAGCTCTATCTCTACACCGATTCATGGATGGTAGCCAATGCTCTATGGGGTTGGCTGGAAAGGTGGAAAAAGGCCAATTGGCAGCGTAGAGGAAAGCCAATCTGGGCAGCTGATGAATGGAAAGACATTGCCACTCGGGTAGAGAAGCTACCCGTAAAGGTCCGCCATGTAGACGCCCATGTCCCTAAGAGCCGAGCTAACGAAGAACACCAGAACAACAAAAGCAGGTAGATCACGCCGCAAAGATTGAGGTGGCACAGATAGATTTAGACTGGCAACACAAAGGGGAGCTGTTCCTAGCCCGATGGGCCCATGATGCCTCAGGCCACCAGGGCAGAGATGCCACCTATAAGTGGGCATGAGACCGAGGGGTGGACCTAACCATATACCGTATCTCCCAGGTGATCCATGATTGTGAGACGTGCGCTGCGATCAAACAAGCCAAGCGAGTAAAGCCTCTATGGTATGTTGGATGGTGGTCCAAATACAAGTATGGAGAGGCTTGGGAGATTGATTACATCACACTGCCCCAGACCCGCCAAGGCAAGCGCTACGTTCTCACAATGGTGGAAGCCACCACAGGATGGCTGGAGACCTACCCTGTGCCTCATGCCACTGCCCGGAACACCATCCTGGGCCTCGAAAAACAGGTTCTTTGGAGACATGTTACCCCCGAGAGAATTGAATCCGACAATGGGACTCACTTCAAAAATAGCCTTATAAACACCTGGGCTAGGGAACATGGCATCGAGTGAGTGTACCATATCCCTTATCATGCACCAGCAGCTGGGAAAGTTGAACGGTACAATGGCCTGCTCAAAACCACCTTGAAAGCACTGGGTGGGGGGACGTTCAAGAACTGGGAGACTAATTTAGCAAAGGCCACATGGTTAGTGACCACCCGAGGTTCCTCCAGCCGGGCCGGGCCTGCCCACTCTGACCCCTTGCGAACAACAGATGGAGATAAAGTTCCAGTAGTACACATGAGAGGTATGCTGGGAAAGACTGTTGGGGTAAACTCTGCCTCAAGTAAAGACAATCCCATCCGGGGGGTTGTCTTTGCTCAGGGACCGGGCTGCACCTGGTGGGTGATGCAAAGGGATGGAGAGACCCGATGCATACCTCAAGGAGATCTCGTTTTAGGGTGAACTACTTATGACACTGCGCTTGTATCTGTATCTGCATGTATGTATATACCACGAAAGTTTAAATTTGATGTAAGGTGTTTGCATGGGAAAAAAAATTCGGGGTGGAGAATGTTGAAGGTTGGATCTAGTTCTTTTCCTCAGGAATTTTTCTCCCATGGGTTGCTAGGACACAAATGACTGGGTACTTAAGAGAAACAAAGCACAAGGCTGTAGCCTTTCTCCTTGGCAGGGTGGGGTAGAATTGCCCCTCATGGAAGCAGAGCCTGACAACGCGAGATTTGGAGAGACTGAAAGCAAAAGGGAATGTGGAGGGAGGTCTTGCCCTCTTGCTGGAGAACCCCTGAACTGGGCAGTCGAGGAGCTGTGTCTGCTAGACCTGACCCTGAGAAGCCAGCTGCTTGGAGCTGCCAGTCTGGCTGCTATGGTCCTCTGCCCTCTGCCCATCCAAAGAGCCGACCTGCCTACCACCAACCGCTTTCTCCCTTCCATTGTGGCAGGGGGTTTTCTCCTGCAGTGGGAGACCCACCGTCCCAGCTCCCCTGGCCAGGGATCCTGCTGTGGCACCAACACCAGCTGCCCCTCCCGAGGGTCTGTGGAGCCAGACTCTCCTCCATCCCTCCGTGCCTCGGGCAGCCGCCATTGCCGTGTGCTACCTGAGCTCACGCCGGAGCACCCCCTGCAGCCACCGGAGAATCACCGCACCCAGAGCGCCCCTGCAGGCTGTGACTAGAACTGCACCGAAGGGAAAGGTGCCTGAAGCCGAGCAGGCTGCCACTGAGTTTCTGGTTCTGTTTGTTAGTTAACGTTATAGTTGTTGTTATTTGTTATCCTTTGTTTTAGATAGTAGTAAAGAACTGTTATTCCTATTCCCATATCTTTGCCTGAGAGCCTCTTGATTTCAAATTTATAATAATTCGGAGGGAGAAGGGTTACAGTTTCCCATCCCAAGGGAGACTCCTGCCTTCCTTAACAGACACCTGTCCTTCAAACCAGGAC
>JAVTVJ010004045.1:0-13500 GCA_034509425.1 Eopsaltria australis
TGGCAGCTTGGTTCTGCGAGGGATCTTGCTCCATGCGGAATTTGAAGAGGCGGCAGTCGACTCCCAGACATGGGGCCTACGATACAAATGATGGCACTTTTCCACGTGAAAGAAAACTTAGGCCCCCAGATTCATGATGTCGGTTTGGTGGAGGTTTTGGCCCTACAAATGCAACCAGAGTCCTGGTTGATGGCATCTTGCGTCAGCGAATAATCTTGATCCATACGGAATTTCAGGTGGCGTCCGGGAGCAGAGTGCCTTAGGGCCAGGACACAAAAAGTGTCCCTTTTCTCTGAGAAAGAGAACTCTGCCCCCCAGTTTCGTGATGTCAGTTTGGAGGAGGGTTTTGGCCCTGCAAGGGCAGCCAGGGTCCCTATCGGTGGCAGCTTGGGTCTGCGAGGAATCTTGATCCATACGGAATTTGAAGACGCAGCAGGGAGCAGAGTGCCTTAGGGCCGGGACACAAAAAGTGTCCCTTTTCTCTGAGAAAGAGAACTCTGCCCCCCAGTTTCTTGATGTCAGTTTGGAGGAGGGGTTTGGCCCTACAAAGGCAGCCAGGGTCCGTGTTGGTGGCAGCTTGGGTCATACGAGGAATCTTTAATCATCTTGAATTTCAACATCGCGACTGTCCAACTCCCAGATATGTGGCCTTCGATGCAAACAATGGCGCATTTCCATGTGAAAGAAACTCAGTCCCAGATGCATGATGCCAGTTTTTGGGGGCATTTGCTTCTAGTACAGCCAGAGTTCTACCTGATGGCAGCTTGGGTCTGGGAAGGATCTTGATCCATCTGGCATTTCAGGTGGCGTCGGTGTTGCCTTTTCCCCCAGCCTGGAAAAGAAACTCGAGATCATTTTAGCAAGGAGGTAATATAAAGGGGATCTTTATTTTGAAGGTCTTCAGGAGCAGTTATGGAAAGGTGTCCATAAAAGCCCAGCCCCTCCAGGGGTGAGTACATATTTATAGCTTTTAGGAAAATAGCATAATTAAGAGCACCAATAAGGAGAACAAGTGGCGATTCAATTCCCCCTCAGGTCCAGCCCCTTCCCTGGAGCCCCCCTCTCAGCACTGGCTGCACTCTGCTTATGAAAATGTGCCTCAGAGTTGTTCTCGGCCTTGGTTCCCAGGAAGAACTGAGATAGGACAGGGCCTTGCAACCCCCTGGGGCTTGGAGCTCTGGAATTTGTTTTGTCTTTCTGCTTAGGGAAGGCTATGGAAAGGTACTGGAAAAACTAGCTATTAATATAGTAGGCTACAGAGCCACAAAAATATGTGCAGAGAGTACAGAGAACATATAAAAGAAAAAAGGCAGAAACCAAACGGCATCATTCCCCCCCTTTTTAGAGACTAACAAGACTCTGTCTTGTCTAGTCTCTACTCTGCATTCAACCATACCTCTGGTTTATACAACTGGCTATCCCACTAGTTGTTACACAGATGCTAATTATAACTACAGTTACTATGAACATTTCTTTTATCTAGGTTCAGTTTGGTAACCATGAAATTGAGTGTATGAGAATTCAGGTTCAGTAAGCTCTTTTGGGGATTACTTGGTGTAGAATTTGAGTTTGCTTTCAAATTTCAACCAAATTTCTAAAATTTTCATTCAGATTTGCATAAGAACAACAACTAGTGTTAATGATTTTGTGGCTAGTAGGAAATTAAGAGCTATTTTGTTTTGTCAACAGCCTTTAATATGATTAAACATTACATTTGGAATCACAGCTCCATGGGCACAGGCCCAATCTTTATCTTGGGGCCAAACTTACCAGGCCAGATTCTCAACTTTGACAAGTTGTCCTTATGAAGAGCTTTTGGATACATTTTGGACTAGAGTTACATGCAAATTTTAGGACTAAATTTGAATCACGGTTACTAACTGTACAGATAAGAGGTACAAAAGAACAGTTTAAATAATATCATCTCAATTTGTATCAGTCTCTGTTTTCTGGCTGTCCTATGGAGCAAGACGTCTTCTTAACTCTGGAGCAGTGAATTCAAGGCTCTCCTGCCCGGCAGCTTTGGATTTGGTGGGTAGTCCGGGACGGAATGACTCTTTTTGCCAAGCTCATTAAGATTACTGTCCCTTCATTCAACATAGACTCAGTCTCTAGGCTTGAATAGTTGCTAGTCTTCCTTCCTTCTAGATGACTTTGCTCAGTTCTAGATCTTTCATTGATATAATCAGTTCAGCTTTTTGTGATGGTACATTTGATGGTAACACTTTTCTCATGGTTACCTGGTTAGTGGTTGTTACTGCATAACCTGTCTTTTGTTTGCCATCTCGCATGAAGCTGCTCTCATCTGCATGCAGCTCCCAGTCTGGTACATCCTTCAGGTCTGCTCTGCTGGAATAGGCTTCTTCCATGGTCTGCAAACAGTCAAAATTAGATACATTATCAGTTAGTGCTGGGAACAGAGACATACTAGGATTGACAGCAAATGTTTTCAGAATAACATTATCTAGTTTCAGTAGCATGGCATAGGGTCCATGTCTTCCATGTTCACAGAACAAACTTACAATGGGTTGCATGCAACTGTTGGATGTATCAATTCTTGGCTGCTGGTTGGATGCAGCAATTTTCAGTTGCTGACTGCCCTAGTTCTCCAGTTTCAGGATTATTTTACATAATAGTAAAGAGTCCTTGGTCTTTTTTACTCACAAGGATACAGGAGAAGGTCTTTTAAAAATTTAACTCAGTAAACCATTCTAAGATATTTGTTAACACAGGACTCTGCTTACTTATAGCATGGTTTAAGGGAGCCTAAAAACGGCTTCTTGTTCTTTGGGCTCGGTGTTTCCCTTTTGAGTGCTTACCAGAGCAGACAAAGAGCGCTCGCTGCCCTCACACGGCCGGGGACGGGCGCGGCATGCGGGCACCCCCGCCCAGGGGCACCCCCGGCTCGCCCGCGCTCGGCCCGTGCTGCTGCTCGCAGCGGCTCTCGGGTGTCCTTAAAACAAGCTCGTTACTGTGGAAAGTGCGATAGGGGCGTTCCTGCTCTTAGATCTCACACTCCCGGCCCGCTCTGGGCCGGTGCGGGCGGGGCCCAGGAGCAGCGAGTGAGCCGGGCCGTGGCCGCGCAGCGGCGGCCCCGCCTCCGCCAGAGCAGGGCCGAAGCAGCGCAGCGGCAGCCCCGGTCCCGGTTCGCTTCCTGCGACCGCTCCCCCGCGCATCCCCCGGCCGTGACCAGGGCAATGGCAGGAATCACCTCCGCCCCTCTCAGAGCGGCTGGTGCCCCGCTTCTGTCACGGGGGAGTGAACGCCCTGCTCGCGGAGCCGTCCCGGGAGTCCGGGAGTCTCTCTTGCCTTAAAATCTTGGAAAAAACTTTTTACAGATGGAACATAGAAAGTGGGGCTTCTCCCCCTTCCCTTACAATGGTGCGAACCGAGCTTTTTCGGCCGCTCCACAAAACTTGCTGGAAGCGAGGATTACTCCCTCGCCTCCCACTAAGGAGCAGGCTGGACACCCAGCCGCTCCACAGACCTGTAGGAAGCGAGGAGTTCTCCCTCGCCTCCCACCAAGGAGCAGGCTGGACACCCAGCCGCTCCACAAACCTGTAGGAAGTGGGAATCTCTCCCCAGCTTCCCAACAAGGAGCAGGCTGGGCACCCAGCCGCTCCACAAACCTGTAGGAAGTGGGACTCTCTCCCCAGCCTCTCACCAAGGAGCAGGCTGGACACCCAGCCGCTCCACAAACCTGTAGGAAGTGGGAATCTCTCCCCAGCCTCCCACCAAGGAGCAGGCTGGACACCCAGCCGCTCCACAAACCTGTAGGAAGCGGGGCCCATCCCCCACCTCCTACCAAGAAGCAGACCAGGCCTCCCCCGGCCGCTCCATGCCCAGATGTCTCCAGGCCAGCTTTCAATTCAAAACTCGCATGTGCTAAACATGAAATAAACTTTAGCACTGTGATTTGCTTTTCTCTACCAGTGAAAAATCTCAGCCGAGATCACACACCCGCCTCCTCCCCACCAGCCGATCTCTGGGGCAGGTTGGAAAATCGGCAACAGGAAAAACTTGGAGAAATGATTTCAAAAGCAAATTTTCTCACCACCACGCCAGGTTGTCCTGGGATCGCTAACAGTTACTGACTTTAAACAGATACACAATACATAAACAATACACACACATACAAACTACACACTACACAACAAAAAGAACCACCTTTATACTACCTCCTGTGGGATCTTGGAACCATGGTGTCTCGACCTCAGGCCCGTGGCAGGGAATTCTTTAGACTGCTGTCAGAAAGGAATTCCTTGCAGGATGTTTTCGGTCCAGAGGAAGGGTACCAGGTTCTCGTGTCCCTTCTGGGTGTGCCAAATAACTGTTGCCTTTTTCCCCAGCCTGGAAAAGAAACTCGAGATCATTTTAGCAAGGAGGTAATATAAAAGGGGATCTTTATTTTGAAGGTCTTCAGGAGCAGTTATGGAAAGGTGTCCATAAAAGCCCAGCCCCTCCAGGGGTGAGTATATATTTATAGCTTTTAGGAAATTAGCATAATTGATTAAGAGCACCAATAAGGAGAACAAGTGGCGATTCAATTCCCCCTCAGGTCCAGCCCCTTCCCTGGAGCCCCCTCTCAGCACTGGCTGCACTCTGCTTATGAAAATGTACCTCAGAGTTGTTCTCGGCCTTGGTTCCCAGGAAGAACTGAGATAGGACAGGGCCTTGCAACCCCCTGGGGCTTGGAGCTCTGGAATTTGTTTTGTCTTTCTGCTTAGGGAAAGGCTATGGGAAGGTACTGGAAAAACTAGCTATTAATATAGTAGGCTACAGAGCCACAAAAATATGTGCAGAGAGTACAGAGAACATATAAAAGAAAAAAGGCAGAAACCAAACGGCATCACCGGGAGCACAGTGCCTTAGGGCCGGGACACAAAAAGTGTCCCTTTTCTCTGAGAAAGAACTCTGCCCCCCAGTTTCTTGATGTCAGTTTGGAGGAGAATTTTGGCCCTGCAAGGGCAGCCAGTGTCTAGTCGATGGCAGCTTGGGTCACGAGGATCTTGCTCCATGCAGGTGATTTGAAGAGGCGGCCAGTCGACTCCCAAGACATGGAGACCCTCTCTGATGATACAAATGATGGCACTTTCCACGTGAAAGCTTAGGCCCCAGATTCATGATGTCGGTTTGGTGGAGGTTTTGGCCCTACAAATGCAACCAGAGTCCTGGTTGATGGCATCACTAGTCAGCCCGAATAATCTTGATCCATCTGAATTTTCAGGAGGCAGCAGGGAGCAGAGTGCCTTAGGGCCGGGACACAAAAAGTGTCCCTTTTCTCTGAGAAAGAGAACTCTGCCCCCCACTTTCTTGATGTCAGTTTGGAGGAGGGTTTTGGCCCTGCAAGGGCAGCCAGGGTCCTTGTCGGTGGCAGCTTGGGTCTGAGGGGGAATCTTGATCCATCTGAATTTTCAGGAGGCAGCAGGGAGCAGAGTGCCTTAGGGCCGGGACACAAAAAGTGTCCCTTTTCTCTGAGAAAGAGAACTCTGCCCCCCACTTTCTTGATGTCAGTTTGGAGGAGGGTTTTGGCCCTGCAAGGGCAGTCAGTGTCCTTTTTGGTGGCAGCTTGGGTCTGCGAGGAATCTTAATCCATGCGGAATTTCAGCATGAGGCTATCAACTCCCAGATATGTGGCCTTGATGCAAACAATAGCGCATTTGAAAGTGAAAGAAAACTCAGTCCCCCAGATGCATGATGCCAGTTTTTAGGAGGCATTTAGCCCTACAATTGCAGCCAGATTTCTAGTTGATGGCAGCTTGGGTCTGGGAAGGATCTTGATCCATGCGGCATTTCAGGTGGCGTCCGGTGTTGCCTTTCCCCCAGCCTGGAAAAGAAACTCGAGATCATTTTAGCAAGGAGGTAATATAAAAGGGGATCTTTATTTTGAAGGTCTTCAGGAGCAGTTATGGAAAGGTGTCCATAAAAGCCCAGCCCCTCCAGGGGTGAGTACATATTTATAGCTTTTGGGAAATTAGCATAATTGATTAAGAGCACCAATAAGGAGAACAAGTGGCGATTCAATTCCCCCTCAGGTCCAGCCCCTTCCCTGGAGCCCCCCTCTCAGCACTGGCTGCACTCTGCTTATGAAAATGTACCTCAGAGTTGTTCTCAGCCTTGGTTCCCAGGAAGAACTGAGATGGGACAGGGCCTTGCAACCCCCTGGGGCTTGGAGCTCTGGAATTTGTTTTGTCTTTCTGCTTAGGGAAAGGCTATGGAAAGGTACTGGAAAAACTAGCTATTAATATAGTAGGCTACAGAGCCACAAAATATGTGCAGAGAGTACAGACAACATATAAAAGAAAAGGCCAGAAACCAAGCGGCATCACGGAGACGCACAGTTACTTATGGGGCGGGGACACAAAGTGTCCCACTTTTCTCTGAGAAAGACTCACCCCCAGTTTCTTGATGTCCAGTTTGGAGGGTTTGGCCCTACAAGGTGGGGTCCCTTGTTGGTGGTGGCAGCTTGGGTCTCTATGAGGAATCTTAATCCATCGCGGAATTTCAGCATGCAGCTGTCAACTCCCAGATATGTGGCCTTCGATGCAAACAATGGCGCATTTCCATGTGAAAGAAAACTCAGTCCCCCAGATGCATGATGCCAATTTTTAGGAGGCATTTAGCCCTACAATTGCAGCCAGAGTTCTAGCTGATGGCAGCTTGGGTCTGGGAAGGATCTTGATCCATCCGGCATTTCAGGTGGTGTCCGGGAGCAGAGTGCCTTAGGGCCGGGACACAAAAAGTGTCCCTTTTCTCTGAGAAAGATAGCTCTGCCCCCAGTTTCTTGATGTCAGTTTGGAGGAGGGTTTTGGCCCTGCAAGGGCAGCCAGTGTCCTAGTCGATGGCAGCTTGGGTCTACGAGGGATCTTGCTCCATGCGGAATTTGAAGAGGCGGCCGTCGACTCCCAGACATGGGAGCCCTCTGATACAAATGATGGCACTTTTCCACGTGAAAGAAAACTTAGGCCCCAAGACATGATGTCGGTTTGGTGGAGGGTTTGGCCCTACAAATGCAACCAAGTCCTGGTTGATGGCATCTTGCGATCCAGCGAATAATCTGATCATCTGAGGAATTTCAGGTGGCGTCCAGGGAGCAGAGTGCCAGGGCCCAGGACACAAAAAGTGTCCCTTTTCTCTGAGAAGAAAACTCTGCCCCAGTTTCATGATGTCAGTTTGGAGGGTTTTGGCCCTGCAAGGGCAGCAGGAGTCCCTAATGGGTGTAGCTTGGGTCTCACGAATCTTGATCCATCACAGATTTGAAAGGCAGCAGGGGAGCAGAGTGCCTTAGGGCGGGACACAAAAAGTATCCCTTTCTCTGAGAAAGAGAACTCTGCCCCCCAGTTTCGTGATGTCAGTTTGGAGGAGGGTTTTGGCCCTGCAAGGGCAGCCAGGGTCCCTTGTTGGTGGCAGCTTGGGTCTGCGAGGAATCTTAATCCATGCGGAATTTCAGCATGCGGCTGTCAACTCCCAGATATGTGGCCTTCGATGCAAACAATGGCGCATTTCCATGTGAAAAAAAACTCAGTCCCTCAGATGCATGATGCCAGTTTTTAGGAGGCATTTAGCCCTACAATTGCAGCCAGAGTTCTAGCTGATGGCAGCTTGGGTCTGGGAAGGATCTTGATCCATGCGGCATTTCAGGTGGCGTCCGGTGTTGCCTTTCCCCCAGCCTGGAAAGAAACTCGAGATCATTTTAGGAAGGAGGTAATATAAAAGGGGATCTTTATTTTGAAGGTCTTCAGGAGCAGTTATGGAAAGGTGTCCATAAAAGCCCAGCCCCTCCAGGGGTGAGTACATAATTATAGCTTTTAGGAAATTAGCATAATTAAGAGCACCAATAAGGAGAACAAGTGGCGATTCAATTCCCCCTCAGGTCCAGCCCCTTCCCTGGAGCCCCCCTCTCAGCACTGGCTGCACTCTGCTTATGAAAATGTTCCTCAGAGTTGTTCTCGGCCTTGGTTCCCAGGAAGAACTGCGATAGGACAGGGCCTTGCAACCCCCTGGGGCTTGGAGCTCTGGAATTTGTTTTGTCTTTCTGCTTAGGGAAAGGCTATGAAAGTACTGGGAAAACTACTATTAATATAGTAGGCTACAGAGCCACAAAAATATGGGCAGAGAGTACAGAGAACATATAAAAGAAAAAAGGCAGAAACCAAACGGCATCATTCCCCCCTTTTTTAGAGACTAACAAGACTCTGTCTTGTCGAGTCTCTACTCTGCATTCAACCATACCTCTGGTTTATACAACTGGCTATCCCACTAGTTGTTACACAGATGCTAATTATAACTACAGTTACTATGAACATTTCTTTTATCTAGGTTCAGTTTGGTAACCATGAAGTGAGTGTACTGAAGATATTCAAGGTTCAGTAAGCTCTTTTGAGAGTTACTTGGAGTAGAATTTGAGTTTGCTTTCAAATTTCAACCAAATTTCTAAAAAAATTTTTCATTCAGATTTGCATAAGAACAACAACTAGTGTTAATGATTTTGTGGCTAGAAGGAAATTAAGAGCTATTTTGTTTTGTCAACAGCCTTTAATATGATTAAACATGACATTTGGAATCACAGCTCCATGGGCACAGGCCCAATCTTTATCTTGGGGCAAAACTTACCAGGCCAGATTCGCAACTTTGACAAGTTGTCCTTATGAAGAGCTTTTGGATACATTTTGGACTAGAGTTACATGCAAATTTTAGGACCAAATTTGAATCACGGTTACCAACTGTACAGATAAGAGGTACAAAAGAACAGTTTAAATCATATCATCTCAATTTGTATCAGTCTCTTTTTTCTGGCTGTCTATGGAGCAGACGTCTTCTTAACTCTGGAGCAGTGAATTCAAGGCTCTCTGCCAGCAGCTTTGCATTTGGTGAGGGTAGTCAGGACTTGGAATGACTCTTTTTACTTAGCTCGTAAGATTACTGTCCCTTCATTCAACATAGACTCAGTCTCTATGCTTGAATAGTTGCTAGTCTTCCTTCCTTCTAGATGACTTTGCTCAGTTCTAGATCTTTCATTGATATAATCAGTTCAGCTTTTTGTGATGGCACATTTGATGGTAACACTTTTCTCATGGTTACCTGGTTCGTGGTTGTTACTGCATAACCTGTCTTTTGTTTGCCATCTCGCATGAAGCTGCTCTCATCTGCATACAGCTCCAGGCTGGCACATCTTTCAGGTCTGCTCTGCTGGAATAGGCTTCTTCCATGGTCTGCAAACAGTCAGACTTAAATACATTATCAGTTAGTGCTGGGAACAGACATACTAGGATTGACAGCAAACGTTTTCAGAAAAACATTATCCAGTTTCAGTAGCATGGCATAGGGTCCATGTCTTCTATGTTCACAGAACAAACTTACAGTGGGTTGCATGCAACTGTTGGATGTATCCATTCTTGGCTGCTGGTTGGATGCAGCAATTTTCAGTTGCTGACTGCCCTAGTTCTCCAGTTTCAGGATTATTTTACATAATAGTAAAGAGTCCTTGGTCTTTTTTACTCACAAGGATACAGGAGAAGGTCTTTACAAATTTAACTCAGTAAACCATTCATAAAAATATTTGTTAACACACTCGCTTACTTATAGCATTGTTTAAGGGAGCCTAAAAACCGGCTTCTTGTTCTTGGGCTCGGTGTTTTCCCTTTTGAGTGCTTACTCAGAGCAAGACAAAAGAGCGCTCGCTGCCCTCGCACGGCCGGACGGCGCGGCATGTACGGCACCCCGCCAGGGCACCCCCGCGCTCGCCCGCGCTCGGCCCGTGCTGCTGCTCACAGCGGCTCTCGGTGTCCCTTTAAAACAAGCTCGCTTACTGGAAAGTGCGATAGGCCGTTTCCTGCCTCTTAGATCTCACACTTCCGGCCGCTCTGTGCCGGTGCGGCGGGAACCAGGAGCAGCGAGTAGCCGGGCCGTGCGCGCACGCGCCCCGCCTCGCCAGAGCAGCCGAAGCCAGCGCGAAGCGCAGCCCCGCGTCCCGGTCGCTTCCTGGCGACCGCTCCCCCGCGCATCCCCCGGCCGTGACCAGGGCAATGCAGAATCACGTCCGCCCCTCTCAGAGCGGCTGGTGCCCCGCTTCTGTCACGGGGGAGTGACCGCCCTGCTCGCGGAGCCGTCCTGGGAGTCCGGGAGTCGCCCTTGCCTTAAAATCTTGGAAAAAACTTTTTACAGATGGAACATAGAAAGTGGGGGCTTCTCCCCCTTCCCTTACAATGGTGCGAACCGAGCTTTCTCGGCCGCTCCACAAAACTTGCTGGAAGCGAGGATCTCTCCCTCGCCCCCCACTAAGGAGCAGGCTGGCCACCCACCTCTCCACAGACCTGTAGGAAGCAGGATTTCTCACTCGCTCCCCACCCCAAGCGAGCAGGCTGGGCACCCACGCTCCACAAACCTGTAGGAAGTGGAATCTCTCCCCAGCTTCCACCAAGGAGCAGGTGGCACCCACGCCCACAAAACTTGCTGGAAGCGAGGATCTCTCCCAGCCTCCCACCAAGGAGCAGCTGGACACCCAGGTCCGCCGTCCACAACCTTGTAGGAAGCGCGATGGCCCATCCGCCCACCTCCTCACCAAGAAGACAGACCAGGCCTCCCCCGGCCCGCTACCATGCACCGGGATGTCTCCAGGCCAGCTTTCAATTCAAAACTCGCATGTGCTACAACATGAAATAAACTTATCGCACGCTGATTTGCTTTTCTCTACCAGTGAACAATCTCAGCCGAGATCACACACCCGCCTCCTCCCCACCAGCCGATCTCGGGGGCAGGTTGGAAAATCGGCAACAGGAAAAACTTGGGAGAAATGATTTCAAAAGCAAATTTTCTCACCACCACGCCAGGTTGTCCTGGGATCGCTAACAATTACTGACTTTAAACAGATACACAATACATAAACAATACACACACATACAAACTACACACTACACAACGAAAAGAACCACCTTTATACTACCTCCTGTGGGATCTTGGAACCATGGTGTCTCGACCTCAGGCCCGTGGCAGGGAATTCTTTAGATAGCTGTCAGAAAGGAATTCCTTGCAGGATGTTTTCGGTCCAGAGGAAGGGTACCAGGTTCTCGTGTCCCTTCTGGGTGTGCCAAATAACTGTTGCCTTTTCCCCCAGCCTGGAAAAGAAACTCGAGATCATTTTAGCAAGGAGGTAATATAAAAGGGATCTTTATTTTGAAGGTCTTCAGGAGCAGTTATGGAAAGGTGTCCATAAAAGCCCAGCCCCTCCAGGGGTGAGTACATATTTATAGCTTTTAGGAATTTAGCATAATTAAGAGCACCAATAAGGAGAACAAGTGGCGATTCAATTCCCCCTCAGGTCCAGCCCCTTCCCTGGAGCCCCCCTCTCAGCACTGGCTGCACTCTGCTTATGAAAATGTACCTCAGAGTTGTTCTCTGCCTTGGTTCCCAGGAAGAACTGAGATAGGACAGGGCCTTGCAAACCCCTGGGGCTTGGAGCTCTGGAATTTGTTTTGTCTTATCTGCTTAGCGAAGCTATGGAAAGGTACTGCAGAAAATACTAGCTATTAACTTATAGTAGGCTAGAAGAGCACAAAAATATGGCAGAGTGAGTACAGAGGAACATGATAAAAGAAATAAAGGCTGAAACCACAACGGGCAATCACCGGCGAGCACCAGGCCTTAGGGCCAGGACACAAAAAGGCTCCCTTTTCTCTGAGAAAGAGAACTCTGCCCCCCAGTTTCTTGATGTCAGGTTTGGTGAGGAGGGTTTGGCCCTGCATAGCGCGCAGCCAGGTGTTGCCTAGCAGAGGTGGCAGCTTGGCGTCTGCGTAGGAATCTTAATCCATGCGGAATTTCAGCTCGGCTGTCCAACTCCCAGATTTAGTAGGCCTTCGATGCAAACAATGGCGCATTTCCATGTGAAAGAAAACTCAGTCCCCCAGATGCATGATGCCAGTTTTTAGGAGGCATTTAGCCCTACAATTGCAGCCAGAGTTCTAGCTGATGGCAGCTTGGTGTAAGAGTCTGGACGGAAATCCCTATCTGCCTCACGACCATCGACAGAAGCAGAGGCCGAAAACCCAGAGACCCTAAGAGGGAAAAAGGACTTTTGCACAATAGAAGTCCAGTCAGATCTTGATGGGGTGCCTGCCAGGTGCCCAGCTGTACTGCAGAGCTGTGCTGCTGAGCTGTGCTGCAGAGGCGTGTTGGTACATGCCTGTGGGAACCGCATTCTCCCGGCTACCGGGATGGAAAGAACCGAACTATATGTCCTGTACAGCTGCACCTGTACTCTAAAACAACGGGCCTTACTCCCCACCTGCTGGCTACTAGCCCCTCGTCTCTGGAGGGATTGCCTCATCTCTTGCTTACCTGCCCCCCGCTTTCGAAAAGACTATAAAGACACTCTCAAAAAGTACCCCTACGAGTACTCCCTACGGACGAGACGAATCCATCGGATCCGGACAACGAGGACTTCGTCGTGCCGTGGTAGCTATGCCCCCCCTTTCCTCTCTCTTTCTTTCTTCTCTCTCTCTCTCCTCTATCGCATAAGCGTGTTGTTGGCACTCAATAAAGTGCTTTTTGATTTTGATTTAAGCAAAAAATACTTGTCCCTGTTTTCTTTTGCACTCTGAGATTCAAAGTAAGGAACCATCACGACCCCTGCTCCTACCAGCGGATCGTGACATCAATTGGCGTCACGGACAGGATTCTGAGGCAGAAGGGGCTGCAAGGTTTTGTGTAATTTGTAACAGGGGAAGGACGTTTTGCTCCAGCCGCACCTAGCCCGACACTCCAAAAGGGTGAGCGGTGTCTAGAAAGCAAGGGGGGCATCTCGAATTTCCCGCAAAGTGCACATGCCTAGGTGAAAAGCACCCCTATACTCTGTTGAGGGTTCTGTCTTCAGAATTCCACAAAAGAATCTCTTGGTGCAAAAGGGGGAGTGTTGTGTTTCTTTTTAAGGTGGATGTGTAAGGAGTTAGTCTACTGGGTGTTAGGAGAGGCAACGGATTGTAACTAAACAGAGCCTCCAGTAGACTCAGTCTCTTCGCCACTTTAGGGAAGAGAAGGGCAACACAGCCCGCTTCTCGGTATTGTGGATGCAACTAAGTTTTACCTCCCTAAAGCGGTTTTCATTATCCCTTCGAAAACATGACCTCAAACACTAAAACAAAACATACAGCTGCATTTTATGCCTTGTTAGCAAAACACAATGCCCGACCCTCTCCAGGAGGGGAAGAGTGGGCACAAAACAACTGGTTTAATTTAGAAAATGTGATTGATAGAATTCACTCTTTACAGCATGGGTCAAAATTCAAAATTGGCCGAGATAAAGCTGTCATTTGCTCTGTACTAGGAGCATGCCTTACATCGGCTATAGATCACCGCTTTAAGCAGTGCAGTGAACAGGAAACAATAATAGACTCCCTCCAAAACCTAGTGGAAGTTTTGCAGAAACAATTAGAGGAAGAAAGGAGTTACACTCTCTTGTTACAAGATCTCTTGAGAGAAAAATGTCTTAAAAACTCAAGGAACACC
>JAVTVJ010004047.1:0-31038 GCA_034509425.1 Eopsaltria australis
GTGGTAGCTTGTGTCTGCGAGGAATCTTAATCCATGCGGAATTTCAGCATGCGGCTGTCAACTCCCAGATAAGTGGCCTTCGATACAAACAATGGCGCATTTCCATGTGAAAGAAAACTCAACCCCCCCATATCCATGATGCCAGTTTTTAGAGGCATTTAGCCCTACAATTGCAGCCAGAGTTCTAGTTGATGGCAGCTTGGGTCTGGGAAGGATGATGATCCATACGGATTATCAGGAGGCATCCGGGAGAACAGTGCCTTAGGGCCGGGACACAAAAAGTGTCCCTTTTCTCTGAGAAAGAGAACTCTGCCCCCCAGTTTCTTGATGTCAGTTTGGAGGAGGGTTTTGGCCCTGCAAGGGCAGCCAGTGTCCTAGTCGGTGGCAGCTTGGGTCTGCGAGGGATCCTTGCTCCATGCGCAATTTGAAGAGGCGGCAGTCGACTCCCAGACATGGGGCCTACGAACAAATGAGGCACTTTTTCACGTGAAAGAAAACTTAGGCCTCCAGATTCATGATGTCGGTTTGGTGGAGGGTTTGGCCTACAAAGCACAGAGTCCTGGTTGATGCATTTGCGTAGCGAATAATCTTGATCCATACGGAATTTCAGGTGGCGTCCGGGAGCAGAGTGCCTTAGGGCCGGGCACAAAAAGTGTCCCTTTTCTCTGAGAAAGAGAACTCTGCCCCCCAGTTTCTTGATGTCAGCTTGGAGGAGGGTTTTGGCCCTGCAAGGGCAGCCAGATCCTTGTCGGTGGCTGCTTGGGTCTGCGAGGACTCTTGATCCATACGGAATTTGAAGACGCAGCAGGGAGCACAGTGCCTTAGAGACAGGACACAAAAAGTGTCCCTTTTCTCTGAGAAAGAGAACTCTGCCCCCCACTTTCTTGATGTAAGCTTTGAGGAGGGTTTTTGCCCTGCAAGGGCAGCCAGGGTCCTTGTCGGTTGCAGCTTGGGTCTGGGTCTGCGAGGAATCTTAATCCATGCAGAATTTCAGCATGCGCTGTCAACTCCCAGATATGTGGCCTTCGATACAAACAATGGCGCATTTCCAAGTGAAAGAAAACTCAGTCCCCCAGATGCATGATGCCAGTTTTTAGGAGGCATTTAGCCCTACAATTGCAGCCAGAGTTCTAGTTGATGGCAGCTTGGGTCTGGGAAGGATCTTGATCCATGCGCATTCAGTCGTCGTGTTGCCTTTTCCCCCCAGCCTGGAAAAGAAACTCGAGATCATTTTAGCAAGGAGGTAATATAAAAGGGGATCTTTATTTTGAAGGTCTTCAGGAGCAGTTATGGAAAGGTGTCCATAAAAGCCCAGCCCTCCAGGGGTGAGTACATATTTATAGCTTTTAGGAAATTAGCATAATTGATTAAGAGCACCAATAAGGAGAACAAGTGGCGATTCAATTCCCCCTCAGGTCCAGCCCCTTCCCTGGAGCCCCCCTCTCATCACTGGCTGCACTCTGCTTATGAAAATGTAACTCAGAGTTGTTCTCGGCCTTGGTTCCCAGGAAGAACTGAGATAGGACAGGGCCTTGCAACCCCCTGGGGCTTGGAGCTCTGGAATTTGTTTTGTCTTTCTGCTTAGGGAAAGGCTATGGAAAGGTACTGGAAAAACAAGCTATTAATATAGTAGGCTACAGAGCCACAAAAATATGGGCAGAGAGTACAGAGAACATATAAAAGAAAAAAGCCAGAAACCAAACGGCATCATTCCCCCCTTTTTTAGAGACTAACAAGACTCTGTCTTGTCTAGTCTCTACTCTGCATTCAACCATACCTCTGGTTTATACAACTGGCTATCCCACTAGTTGTTACACAGATGCTAATTATAAACTTAAGTTATATGAACATTTCTTTATCAGGTTCATTGGTAACCATTGAAGTGAAGTTACTGAAGATATTTCAAGTTCAGTACAGCTCTTGAGATTACTGTTAAATTTGATTTCTTTCAAATTTCAACCAAATTTATAAAAAAATTTTTCATTCAGATTTGCATAAGAACAACAACTAGTGTTAATGATTTTGTGGCTAGTAGGAAATTAAGAGCTATTTTGTTTTGTCAACAGCCTTTAATATGATTAAACATGACATTTGGAATCACAGCTCCATGGGCACAGGCCCAATCTTTATCTTGGGGCAAAACTTACCAGGCCAGATTCTCAACTTTGACAAGTTGTCCTTATGAAGAGCTTTTGGATACATTTTGGACTAGAGTTAATGCAAATTTTAGGACCAAATTTGAATCACGGTTACCAACTGTACAGATAAGAGGTACAAAAGAACAGTTTAAATCATATCATCTCAATTTGTATCAGTCTCTGTTTTCTGGCTGTCTATGGAGCAGACGTCTTCTTAACTCTGGAGCAGTGAATTCAAGGCTCTCTGCCAGCAGCTTTGCATTTGGTGAGGGTAGTCAGTACTTGGAATGACTCTTTTTACTTAGCTCGTAAGATTACTGTCCCTTCATTCAACATAGACTCAGTCTCTAGGCTTGAATAGTTGCTAGTCTTCCTTCCTTCTAGATGACTTTGCTCAGTTCTAGATCTTTCATTGATATAATCAGTTCAGCTTTTTGTGATGGTACATTTGATGGTAACACTTTTCTCATGGTTACCTGGTTCGTGGTTGTTCCTGCATAACCTGTCTTTTGTTTTCCATCTCGCATGAAGCTGCTCTCATCTGCATACAGCTCCCAGGCTGGCACATCTTTCAGGTCTGCTCTGCTGGAATAGGCTTCTCCATGGTCTGCAAACAGTCAGACTTAAATACATTATCATTAGTGCTGGGAACAGACATTACTAGGATTGACAGCAACGTTCAGAATTAACATTATCCGTTTCAGTAGCATGCATAGGTCCATGTCTTCTATGTTCACAGAACAAATTTACAGTGGGTTGCATGCAACTGTTGGATGTATCAATTCTTGGCTGCTGGTTGGATGCAGCAATTTTCAGTTGCTGACTGCCCTAGTTCTCCAGTTTCAGGATTATTTTACATAATAGTAAAGAGTCCTTGGTCTTTTATACTCACAAGTATACAGGAGAAGGTCTTTTACAAATTTAACTCAGTAAACCATTCTAAGATATTTGTTAACACAGGACTCTGCTTACTTATAGCATGGTTTAAGTGAGCCTAAAAACGGCTTCTTGTTCTTTTGGCTCGGTGTTTCCCTTTTGAGTGCTTACCAGAGCAGACAAAGAGCGCTCGCTGCCCTCGCACGGCCGGGGACGGGCGCGGCATGCGGGCACCCCTGCCCAGGGGCACCCCCGGCTCGCCCGCGCTCGGCCCGTGCTGCTGCTCACAGCGGCTCTCGGGTGTCCTTAAAACAAGCTCATTACTGTGGAAAGTGCGATAGGGCCGTTCCTGCTCTTAGATCTCACATTCCCGGCCCGCTCTGGGCCGGTGCGGGCGGGACCCAGGAGCAGCGAGTGAGCCGGGCCGTGGCCGCGCCGCGGCGGCCCCGCCTCCGCCCGAGCAGGGCCGAAGCAGCGCACGGCGCGCCCCGGCCTCCGCCAGAGCAGCCGAAGCAGCGCAAGCGGCAGAGCCCCGTCCCGTCGCTTCCTGGACCGCTCCCCCGCCATCCCCGGCCGTAAACCAGGCAATGCAGGAATCCACCTCCGCCCCTCTCAGCGCGGCTGGTGCCCCGCTTCGGTCCCGGGGGAGTGACCGCCCTGCTCGCGGAGCCGTCCCGGAAGTCCGGGAGTCGCCCTTGCCTTAAAATCTTGGAAAAACTTTTTACAGATGGAACATAGAAAGTGGGGGCTTCTCCCCCTCCCTTACAATGGTGCGAACCGAGCTTTCTCGGCCGTTCCACAAAACTTGCTGGAAGCGAGGATCTCTCCCTCGCCTCCCACTAAGGAGCAGGCTGGACACCCACCTGTAGGAAGCGAGGATTTCTCACTCGCCTCCCACCAAGGAGCAGGCTGGGCACCCAGCCGCTCCACAAAACCTGTAGGAAGTGGGAATCTCTCCCCAGCTTCCCACCAAGGAGCAGGCTGGGCACCCAGCCGCTCCACAAACCTGTAGGAAGTGGGAATCTCTCCCCAGCCTCCACCAAGGAGCAGGCTGGACACCCAGCCGCTCCACAAACCTGTAGGAAGTGGGAATCTCTCCCCAGCCTCCCACCAAGGAGCAGGCTGGACACCCAGCCGCTCCACAAACCTGTAGGAAGCGGGGCCCATCCCCCACCTCCTACCAAGAAGCAGACCAGGCTTCCCCCGGCCGCTCCATGCCCAGATGTCTCCAGGCCAGCTTTCAATTCAAAACTCGCATGTGCAAAACATGAAATAAACTTCGCACTGTGATTTGCTTTCTCTACCAGTGAACAATCTCAGCCGAGATCACACACCCGCCTCCTCCCCACCAGCCGATCTCTGGGGCAGGTTGGAAAATCGGCAACAGGAAAACTTTGGAGAAATGATTTCAAAAGCAAATTTTCTCACCACCACGCCAGGTTGTCCTGGGATCGCTAACAATTACTGACTTTAAACAGATACACAATACATAAACAATACACACACATACAAACTACACACTACACAACGAAAAGAACCACCTTTATACTACCTCCTGTGGGATCTTGGAACCATGGTGTCTCGACCTCAGGCCCGTGGCAGGGAATTCTTTAGATTGCTGTCAGAAAGGAATTCCTTGCAGGATGTTTTTGGTCCAGAGGAAGGGTACCAGGTTCTCGTGTCCCTTCTGGGTGTGCTAAATAACTGTTGCCTTTTCCCCCAGCCTGGAAAAGAAACTCGAGATCATTTTAGCAAGGAGGTAATATAAAAGGGGATCTTTATTTTGAAGGTCTTCAGGAGCAGTTATGGAAAGGTGTCCATAAAAGCCCAGCCCCTCCAGGGGTGAGTACATATTTATAGCTTTTAGGAAATTAGCATAATTGATTAAGAGCACCAATAAGGAGAACAAGTGGCGATTCAATTCCCCCTCAGGTCCAGCCCCTTCCCTGGAGCCCCCCTCTCAGCACTGGCTGCACTCTGCTTATGAAAATGTACCTCAGAGTTGTTCTCGGCCTTGGTTCCCAGGAAGAACTGAGATAGGACAGGGCCTTGCAACCCCCTGGGGCTTGGAGCTCTGGAATTTGTTTTGTCTTTCTGCTTAGGGAAAGGCTATGGAAAGGTACTGGAAAAACTAGCTATTAATATAGTAGGCTACAGAGCCACAAAAATATGTGCAGAGAGTACACAGAACATATAAAAGAAAAAAGGCAGAAACCAAACGGCATCACCGGGAGCACAGTGCCTTAGGGCCGGGACACAAAAAGTGTCCCTTTTCTCTGAGAAAGAGAACTCTGCCCCCCAGTTTCTTGATGTCAGTTTGGAGGAGGGTTTTGCCCCTCCAAAGGCAGCCAGGGTCCTTGTCGGTGGCAGCTTGGGTCTGCGAGGAATCTTGATCCATGCGGAATTTCAGTGGCTGGGGTCAACTCCCAGATATGTGGCCTCATGCAAACACAATGGCGATTTCATGTGAAAGAAAACTCAGTCCCCCAGATGCATGATGCCAGTTTTAGGGAGGTGTATTTAGCCCTACAATTGTAGCCAGAGTTCTAGCTGATGGCAGCTTGGGTCTGGGAAGGATCTTGATCCATGCATCAGGTGGCTATGCCCGTGTTGCCTTTTCCCCCAGCCTGAAAAGAAACTCGAGATCATTTTAGCAAGGAGGTAATATAAAAGGGGATCTTTATTTTGAAGGTCTTCAGGAGCAGTTATGGAAAGGTGTCCATAAAACCCAGCCCCTCCAGGGGTGAGTACATATTTATAGCTTTTAGGAAATTAGCATAATTAAGAGCACCAATAAGGAGAACAAGTGGCGATTCAAGTCCCCCTCAGGTCCAGCCTCCCCTCTCAGCACTGGCTGCACTCTGCTTATGAAAATGTACCTCAGAGTTGTTCTCGGCCTTGGTTCCCAGGAAGAACTGCGATAGGACAGGGCCTTGCAACCCCCTGGGGCTTGGAGCTCTGGAATTTGTTTTCTCTCTTGGTCTTTTCTGCTTAGGGAAAAGGCTTAGTGGAAAAAGGTAATTAAAAACTAGCTATTAGCTATAGTAGGCTGGGCTATGGTTTCTACAAAAATGATGTGCAGAGAGTACAGAGAACATATAAAAGAAAAAAGGCAGAAACCAAAACGCATCATTCTTTTAGAGACTAACAAGACTCTGTCTTGTCTAGTCTCTACTCTGCATTCAACCATACCTCTTGTTTATACAACTGGCTATCCAACTAGTTGTTACACAGATGCTAATTATAACTACAGTTACTATGAACATTTCTTTTATCTAGGTTCAGTTTGGTAACCATGAAGTGAGTGTACTGAAGATATTCAAGGTTCAGTAAGCTCTTTGAGAGTTACTTGGTGTAGAATTTGAGTTTGCTTTCAAATTTCAACCAAATTTCTAAAAAAATTTTTCATTCAGATTTGCATAAGAACAACAACTAGTGTTAATGATTTTGTGGCTAGTAGGAAATTAAGAGCTATTTTGTTTTGTCAACAGCCTTAAATATGATTAAACATGACATTTGGAATCACAGCTCCATGGGCACAGGCCCAATCTTTATCTTGGGGCAAAACTTACCAGGCCAGATTCTCAACTTTGACAAGTTGTCCTTATGAAGAGCTTTTGGATACATTTTGGACTAGAGTTACATGCAAAATTTAGGACCAAATTTGAATCACGGTTACCAACTGTACAGATAAGAGGTACAAAAGAACAGTTTAAATCATATCATCTCAATTTGTATCAGTCTCTGTTTTCTGGCTGTCTATGGAGCAGATGTCTTCTTAACTCTGGAGCAGTGAATTCAAGTCTCTCTGCCAGCAGCTTTGGATTTGGTGAGGGTAGTCAGGACTTGGAATGACTCTTTTTACTTAGCTCGTAAGATTACTGTCCCTTCATTCAACATAGACTCAGTCTCTAGGCTTGAATAGTTGCTAGTCTTCCTTCCTTCTAGATGACTTTGTTCAGTTCTAGATCTTTCATTGATATAATCAGTTCAGCTTTTTGTGATGGTACATTTGATGGTAACACTTTTCTCATGGTTACCTGGTTCGTGGTTGTTACTGCATAACCTGTCTTTTGTTTGCCATCTCGCATGAAGCTGCTCTCATCTGCATACAGCTCCCAGGCTGGTACATCTTTCAGGTCTGCTCTGCTGGAATGGTCTGCAAACAGTCAGACTTAAATACATTATCAGTTAGTGCTGGGAACAGACATACTAGGATTGACAGCAAACGTTTTCAGAATAACATTATCCAGTTTCAGTAGCATGGCATAGGGTCCATGTCTTCTATGTTCACAGAACAAATTTACAGTGGGTTGCATGCAACTGTTGGATGTATCAATTCTTGGCTGCTGGTTGGATGCAGCAATTTTCAGTTGCTGACTGCCCTAGTTCTCCAGTTTCAGGATTATTTTACGTAATAGTAAAGAGTCCTTGGTCTTTTTTACTCACAAGGATACAGGAGAAGGTCTTTTACAAATTTAACTCAGTAAACCATTCTAAGATATTTGTTAACACAGGACTCTGCTTACTTATAGCATGGTTTAAGGGAGCCTAAAAACGGCTTCTTGTTCTTTGGGCTCAGTGTTTCCCTTTTGAGTGCTTACCAGAGCAGACAAAGAGCGCTCGCTGCCCTCGCACGGCCGGGGACGGGCGCGGCATGCGGGCACCCCCGCCCAGGGGCACCCCCGGCTCGCCCGCGCTCGGCCCGTGCTGCTGCTCACAGCGGCTCTCGGGTGTCCTTAAAACAAGCTCGTTACTGTGGAAAGTGCGATCGGGCCGCTCCTGCTCTTAGATCTCACACTCCCGGCCCGCTCTGGGCCGGTGCGGGCGGGGCCCAGGAGCAGCGAGTGAGCCGGGCCGTGGCCGCGCAGCGGCGGCCCCGCCTCCGCCAGAGCAGGGCCGAAGCAGCGCAGCGGCAGCCCCGTCCCGGTTCGCTTCCTGGGACCGCTCCCCCGCGCATCCCCCGGCCGTGACCAGGGCAATGGCAGGAATCACCTCCGCCCCTCTCAGAGCGGCTGGTGCCCCGCTTCTGTCACGGGGGAGTGACCGCTCTGCTCGCGGAGCCGTCCCGGAAGTCCGGGAGTCGCCCTTGCCTTAAAATCTTGGAAAAACTTTTTACAGATGGAACATAGAAAGTGGGGGCTTCTCCCCTTCCCTTACAATGGTGCGAACCGAGCTTTCTCGGCCGTTCCACAAAACTTGCTGGAAGCGAGGATCTCTCTCCTCGCCCACTAAGGAGCAGGCTGGACACCCAGCCTCCACAGACCTGTAGGAAGCTTGAGGATTTCCCTTCTACCCCGCTTCCCACCCATGAGCAGGCTGGGCACCCAGTCAGCCCACAAACTCATAGGGTAGAAGTGGGAATCCTCCCGCTTCCCACCAAGGAGCAGGCTGGGCACCCAGCCGCTCCACAAACCTGTAGAAGTGGGAATCTCTCCCCAGCCTCCAATTAAGGAGAGCAGGCTGACCCAGCCGCTCCACAAACCTGTGGTGGCGTGGGAATCTCTCCCCAGCCTTCCCACTATGAGAGCAGGCTGGACACCCAGCCAGCCCACAAACCTGTAGGGAAGTGGGAATCTCTCCCAGCCTTCACCTCAAGGAGCAGGCTGACACCCAGCTGCTCCACAAACCTGTAGGAAGTGGGAATCTCTCCCAGCTCCTCCCACTATGCTGGAGCAGGCTGGACACCCAGCCGCTCCACAAACCTGTGGGAAGCGGGGCCCATCCCCCACCTCCTACCAAGAAGCAGACCAGGCCTCCCCCGGCCGCTCCATGCCCAGCTGTCTCCAGGCCAGCTTTCAATTCAAAACTCGCATGTGCTAAACATGAAATAAACTTTTGCACTGTGATTTGCTTTTCTCTACCAGTGAACAATCTCAGCCGAGATCACACACCCGCCTCCTCCCCACCAGCCGATCTCTGGGGCAGGTTGGAAAATCGGCAACAGGAAAAACTTGGAGAAATGATTTCAAAAGCAAATTTTCTCACCACCACGCCAGGTTGTCCTTGGATCGCTAACAATTACTGACTTTAAACAGATACACAATACATAAACAATACACACACATACAAACTACACACTACACAACAAAAAGAACCACCTTTATACTACCTCCTGTGGATCTTGGAACCATGGTGTCTCGACCTCAGGCCCGTGGCAGGGAATTCTTTAGATTGCTGTCAGAAAGGAATTCCTTGCAGGATGTTTTCGGTCCAGAGGAAGGGTACCAGGTTCTCGTGTCCCTTCTGGGTGTGCCCAATAACTGTTGCCTTTTCCCCCAGCCTGGAAAAGAAACTCGAGATCATTTTAGCAAGGAGGTAATATAAAAAGGGATCTTTATTTTGAAGGTCTTCAGGAGCAGTTAAGGAAAGGTGTCCATAAAAGCCCAGCCCCTCCAGGGGTGAGTACATATTTATAGCTTTTAGGAAATTAGCATAATTAAGAGCACCAATAAGGAGAACAAGTGGCGATTCAATTCCCCCTCAGGTCCAGCCCCTTCCCTGGAGCCCCCTCTCAGCACTGGCTGCACTCTGCTTATGAAAATGTACCTCAGAGTTGTTCTCGGCCTTGGTTCCCAGGAAGAACTGTGATAGGACAGGGCCTTGCAACCCCCTGGGGCTTGGAGCTCTGAAATTTGTTTTGTCTTTCTGCTTAGGGAAAGGCTATGGAAAGGTACTGGAAAAACTAGCTATTAATATAGTAGGCTACAGAGCCACAAAAATATGGGCAGAGAGTACAGAGAACATATAAAAGAAAAAAGGCAGAAACCAAACGGCATCATTCCCCCCTTTTTTAGAGACCAACAAGACTCTGTCTTGTCTAGTCTCTACTCTGCATTCAACCATACCTCTGGTTTATACAACTGGCTATCCCACTAGTTGTTACACAGATGCTAATTATAACTACAGTTACTATGAACATTTCTTTTATCTAGGTTCAGTTTGGTAAACATGAAGTGAGTGTACTGAAGATATTCAAGGTTCAGTTAGCTCTTTTGAGAGTTACTTGGTGTAGAATTTGAGTTTGCTTTCAAATTTCAACCAAATTTCTAAAAAAATTTTTCATTCAGATTTGCATAAGAACAACAACTAGTGTTAATGATTTTGTGGCTAGTAGAAAATTAAGAGCTATTTTGTTTTGTCAACAGCCTTTAATATGATTAAACATGACATTTGGAATCACAGCTCCATGGGCACAGGCCCAATCTTTATCTTGGGGCAAAACTTACCAGGCCAGATTCTCAACTTTGACAAGTTGTCCTTATGAAGAGCTTTGGATACATTTTGGACTAGAGTTACATGCAAATTTTAGGACCAAATTTGAATCACGGTTACCAACTGTACAGATAAGAGGTACAAAAGAACAGTTTAAATCATATCATCTCAATTTGTATCAGTCTCTGTTTTCTGGCTGTCTATGGAGCAGACGCCTTCTTAACTCTGGAGCAGTGAATTCAAGGCTCTCTGCCAGCAGCTTTGGATTTGGTGAGGGTAGTCAGGACTTGGAATGACTCTTTTTACTTAGCTCGTAAGATTACTGTCCCTTCATTCAACATAGACTCAGTCTCTAGGCTTGAATAGTTGCTGGTCTTCCTTCCTTCTAGATGACTTTGCTCAGTTCTAGATCTTTCATTGATATAATCAGTTCAGCTTTTTGTGATGGCACATTTGATGGTAACACTTTTCTCATGGTTACCTTGTTCGTGGTTGTTACTGCATAACCTGTCTTTTGTTTGCCATCTCGCATGAAGCTGCTCTCATCTGCATACAGCTCCCAGGCTGGCACATCTTTCAGGTCTGCTCTGCTGGAATAGGTTTCTTCCATGGTCTGCAAACAGTCAGACTTAAATACATTATCAGTTAGTGCTGGGAACAGACATACTAGGATTGACAGCAAACGTTTTCAGAATAACATTATCCAGTTTCAGTAGCATGGCATAGGGTCCATGTGTTCTATGTTCACAGAACAAACTTACAGTGGGTTGCATGCAACTGTTGGATGTATCAATTCTTGGCTGCTGGTTGGATGCAGCAATTTTCAGTTGCTGACTGCCCCAGTACTCCAGTTTCAGGATTCTTTTACATAATAGCGAAGAGTCCTTGGTCTTTCCTACTCGCAGGGATGCAGGAGAAGGTCTTTTTAAAATTTAACTCAGTAAACCATCCTAAGATATTTGTTATCAGAGGACTCTGCTTACTTATAGTATGGTTTAAGGGAGCCTAAAAACAGCTTCTTGTTCTTTGGGCTCGGTGTTTCCCTTTTGAGTGCCTACCAGAGCAAAGAGCGCTCGCTGCCCCCGCACGGCCGGGGACGGGCGCGCCATGCGGGCACCCCCGCCCAGGGGCACCCCCGGCTCGCCCGCGCTCGGCCCGTGCTGCTGCTCACAGCGGCTCTCGGGTGTCCTTAAAACAAGCTCGTTACTGTGGAAAGTGCGATAGGGCCGTTCCTGCTCTTAGATCTCACACTCCCGGCCCGCTCTGGGCCGGTGCGGGCGGGCCCAGGAGCAGCGAGTGAGTTGGACAGCAAGTAGCTGGGCGCCCCGCTTCCCGCTTTGTGAGCAGGGCTCTTCCGCAGCTAGCTGGCCTGTCCCGTTCGCCTCCTGGGACCGCCTCCCCCGCTGCGATCCCCCGGCCGCGGACCAGGCAATGGCAGGAATCACCTCCCACTTCCTCCTCAGAGCGGGCTGGTGCCCGCCTCTGTCACTGGGAGTGACTCCCTGCTCGCTGAGTCAGTCCCGAAGTCCGAGTCGCCTTGCCTTAAAAATCTTGGAAAAACTTTTACAGATGGAACATAGGAAAGTGGGGCTTCTCCCCTTCCCCTTTCATAATGGTGCTTAACCGAAAGCTTCTCGTCAGTTCCAATAAACTTGCTGGAAGCGTAGGATCTCTCTCCTCGGGCTTCTCCACTATGAGCAGGCTGGACACCCAGCCTCCACATAGACCCAGGTGCTTAGGATTTCACCGCCTCCCACCAAGGAGCAGGCTGGGCACCCAGCCGCTCCACAAACCTGTAGCGAGGATTTCTCACTCGCCTCCCACCAAGGAGCAGGCTGGGCACCCAGCCGCTCCACAAACCTGGAGGAAGTGGGAATCTCTCCCCAGCTTCCCAACAAGGAGCAGGCTGGGCACCCAGCCGCTCCACAAACCTGTAGGAAGTGGGAATCTCTCCCCAGCCTCCAACCAAGGAGCAGGCTGGACACCCAGCCGCTCCACAAACCTGTAGGAAGTGGGAATCTCTCCCCAGCCTCCCACCAAGGAGCAGGCTGGACACCCAGCCGCTCCACAAACCTGTAGGAAGCGGGGCCCATCCCCCACCTCCTACCAAGAAGCAGACCAGGCCTCCCCCGGCCGCTCCATGCCCAGATGTCTCCAGGCCAGCTTTCAATTCAAAACTCGCATGTGCTAAACATGAAATAAACTTTCGCACTGTGATTTGCTTTTCTCTACCAGTGAACAATCTCAGCCGAGATCACACACCCGCCTCCTCCCCACCAGCCGATCTCTGGGGCAGGTTGGAAAATCGGCAACAGGAAAAACTTGGAGAAATGATTTCAAAAGCAAATTTTCTCACCACCACGCCAGGTTGTCCTGGGATCGCTAACAATTACTGACTTTAAACAGATACACAATACATAAACAATACACACACATACAAACTACACACTACACAACGAAAAGAACCACCTTTATACTACCTCCTGTGGGATCTTGGAACCATGGTGTCTCGACCACAGGCCCGTGGCAGGGAATTCTTTAGATTGCTGTCAGAAAGGAATTCCTTGCAGGATGTTTTCGGTCCAGAGGAAGGGTACCAGGTTCTCGTGTCCCTTCTGGGTGTGCCAAATAACTGTTGCCTTTTCCCCCAGCCTGGAAAAGAAACTCGAGATCATTTTAGCAAGGAGGTAATATAAAAGGGGATCTTTATTTTGAAGGTCTTCAGGAGCAGTTATGGAAAGGTGTCCATAAAAGCCCAGCCCCTCCAGGGTGAGTACATATTTATAGCTTTTAGGAAATTAGCATAATTGATTAAGAGCACCAATAAGGAGAACAAGTGGCGATTCAATTCCCCCTCAGGTCCAGCCCCTTCCCTGGAGCCCCCCTCTCAGCACTGGCTGCACTCTGCTTATGAAAATGTTCCTCAGAGTTGTTCTCGGCCTTGGTTCCCAGGAAGAACTGAGATAGGACAGGGCCTTGCAACCCCCTGGGGCTTGGAGCTCTGGAATTTGTTTTGTCTTTCTGCTTAGGGAAAGGCTATGGAAAGGTACTGGAAAAACTAGCTATTAATATAGTAGGCTACAGAGCCAGAAAAATATGTGCAGAGAGTACAGAGAACATATAAAAGAAAAAAGGCAGAAACCAAACGGCATCACCGGGAGCCACAGTGCCTTACGGCCGGGACACAAAAAAGTGTCCCTTTTCTCTGAGAAAGATAGCTCTGCCCCCCACTTTCTTGATGTCAGTTTGGAGGAGGGTTTTGGCCCTGCAAGGGCAGCCAGGGTCCTTGTCGGTGGCAGCTTGGGTCTGTGAGGGATCTTGCTCCATGCGGAATTTGAAGAGGCGGCAGTCGACTCCCAGACAGGGGGCCTATGATACAAATGAATGCACTTTTCCACGTGAAAGAAAACTTAGGCCCCCAGATTCATGATGTCGGTTTGGTGGAGGGTTTTAGCCCTACAAATGCACCAGAGTCCTGGTTGATGGCAGCTTACGTCAGCAAATAATCTTGATCCATACGGAATTTCAGGTGGCGTCGGGGAGCACAGTGCCTTAGGGCCGGGACACAAAAAGTGTCCCTTTTCTCTGAGAAAGAGAACTCTGCCCCCCAGTTTCTTGATGTCAGTTTGGCGGAGGGTTTGGCCCTGCAAGGGCAGCCCAGGGTCTTGTCGGTGGCAGCTTGGGTCTGCGAGGAATCTTGATCCATGCGGAATTTGAAGAGGCGGCAGTCGACTCCCAGACAGGGGGCCTACGATTCATATGATGGCACTTTTCCAGGTGAAAGAAAACTTAGGCCCCCAGACTCATGATGTCTGTTTGGTGGAGGGTTTTGGCCCTACAAATGCAACCAGAGTCCTGGTTGATGGCCGCTTGCATCACCGAATAATCTTGATCCATACGGAATTTCAGGTGGCGTCCGGGAGCAGAGTGCCTTAGGGCCAGGACACAAAAAGTGTCCCTTTTCTCTGAGAAAGAGAACTCTGTCCCCCAGTTTCGTGATGTCAGTTGGAGGAGGGTTTTGGCCCTGCCAAGGCAGCCAGGGTCCCTGTCGGTTGGCACTTGGTGCTGCGAGGAATTTGAATCCTACGGAATTTGAAAGACGCAGCAGGGAGCAGAGGCCTTAGGAGGGACACAAAAGTGTCCCTTTCTGCTGAGAAGAGAACTCTGCCCCCCAGTTTTTGATGTCAGTTTGGAGGAGGGTTTTGGCCCTGCAAGGGGCAGCCAGGGTCCCTGTTGGTGGCAGCTTGGGTCTGCGAGGAATCTAATCCATGGGATTTCAGCAATGCGGCGTCAACTCCAGATATGTGGCCTTCGATTGCAAACAATGGAGGCATTTCCATGTGAAAGAAAACTCAGTCCCCCAGATGCTGATGGCCAGTTTTTAGGAGGCATTTAGCCCTACAATTGCAGCCAGAGTTCTAGTTTGATGGCAAGCTTGGGTCTGGGAAGGATCTTGATCCATGCGGCATTTCAGGTGGCGTCCGTGTGTGCCTTTTCCCCCAGCCTGGAAAAGAAACTCGAGATCATTTTAGCAAGGAGGTAATATAAAAGGGGATCTTTATTTTGAAGGTCTTCAGGAGCAGTTATGGAAAGGTGTCCAAAAAAGCCCAGCCCCTCCAGGGGTGAGTACATATTTATAGCTTTTAGGAAATTAGCATAATTGATTAAGAGCACCAATAAGGAGAACAAGTGGCGATTCAATTCCCCCTCAGGTCCAGCCCCTTCCCTGGAGCCCCCCTCTCAGCACTGGCTGCACTCTGCTTATGAAATGTACCTCAGAGTTGTTCTCGGCCTTGGTTCCCAGGAAGAACTGAGATAGGACAGGGCCTTGCAACCCCCTGGGGCTTGGAGCTCTGGAATTTGTTTTGTCTTTCTGCTTAGGGGAAAGGCTATGGAAAGGTACTGGAAAAACTAGCTATTAATATAGTAGGCTACAGAGCCACAAAAATATGTGCAGAGAGTACAGAGAACATATAAAAGAAAAAAGGCAGAAACCAAACGGCCTCATTCCCCCCTTTTTTAGAGACTAACCAGACTCTGTCTTGTCTAGTCTCTACTCTGCATTCAACCATACCTCTGGTTTATACAACTGGCTATCCCACTAGTTGTTACACAGATGCTAATTATAACTACAGTTACTATGAACATTTCTTCTATCTAGGTTCAGTTTGGTAACCATGAAGTGAGTGTACTGAAGATATTCAAGGTTCAGTAAGCTCTTTTGAGAGTTACTTGGTGTAGAATTTGAGTTTGCTTTCAATTTTCAACCAAATTTCTAAAAAAATTTTTCATTCAGATTTGCATAAGAACAACAACTAGTGTTAATGATTTTGTGGCTAGTAGGAAATTAAGAGCTATTTTGTTTTGTCAACAGCCTTTAATATGATTAAACATTACATTTGGAATCACAGCTCCATGGGCACAGGCCCAATCTTTATCTTGGGCCAAAACTTACCAGGCCAGATTCTCAACTTTGACAAGTTGTCCTTATGAAGAGCTTTTGGATACATTTTGGACTAGAGTTACATGCAAATTTTAGGACCAAATTTGAATCACGGTTACCAACTGTACAGATAAGAAGGTATACAAAGAACAGTTTTAAATCATCATCTCAATTTGATCAGTCTCTGTTTTCTGGCTGTCTATGGAGCAGACGTCTTCTTACTCTGGATCAGGAATTCAAGGCTCTCTGCCACAGCTTTGGATTTGGTTGAGGGAGTCAGACTTGGAATTGATCTTTTTACTTAGCTTGCTAAGATTTACTGTCCCTTCATTCAACATGACTCGTCTCTAGGCTTGATAGTTGCTAGTCTTCCTTCCTTCTAGATGACTCTTGCTCCGTTCTGATCTTTCATGATATAATCAGTCAGCTTTTTGTGATGGTACATTGATGGTAACACTTTTCTCATGGTTACCTGGTTCGTGGTTGTTACTGCATAACCTGTCTTTTGTTTGCCATCTCGCATGAAGCTGCTCTCATCTACATACAGCTCCCAGGCTGGCACATCTTTCAGGTCTGCTCTGCTGGAATGGTCTGCAAACAGTCAGACTTAAATACATTATCAGTTAGTGCTGGGAACAGGCATACTAGGATTGACAGCAAACGTTTTCAGAATAACATTATCCAGTTTCAGTAGCATGGCATAGGGTCCATGTCTTCTATGTTCACAGAACAAACTAACAGTGGGTTGCATGCAACTGTTGGATGTATCAATTCTTGGCTGCTGGTTGGATGCAGCAATTATCAGTTGCTGACTGCCCTAGTTCTCCAGTTTCAGGATTATTTTACATAATAGTAAAGAGTCCTTGGTCTTTTTTACTCACAAGGATACAGGAGAAGGTCTTTTACAAATTTAACTCAGTAAACCATTCTAAGATATTTGTTAACACAGGACTCTGCTTACTTATAGCATGGTTTAAGGGAGCCTAAAAACGGCTTCTTGTTCTTGGGGCTCGGTGTTTCCCTTTTGAGTGCTTACCAGAGCAGACAAAGAGCGCTCGCTGCCCTCGCACGGCCGGGGACGGGCGCTGCATGCGGGCACCCCCGCCCAGGGGCACCCCCGGCTCGCCCGCGCTCGGCCCGTGCTGCTGCTCACAGCGGCTCTCGGGTGTCCTTAAAACAAGCTCGGTACTGTGGAAAGTGCGATAGGGCCGTTCCTGCTCTTACATCTCACACTCCCGGCCCGCTCTGGGCCTGTGCGGGCGGGGCCCAGGAGCAGCGAGTGAGCTGGGCCGTGGCCGCGCAGCGGCGGCCCCGCCTCCGCCAGAGCAGGGCCGAAGCAGCGCAGCGGCAGCCCCGGTCCCGGTTCGCTTCCTGGGACCGCTCCCCCCGCGCATCCCCCGGCCGTGACCAGGGCAATGGCAGGAATCACCTCCGCCCCTCTCAGAGCGGCTGGTGCCCCGCTTCTGTCACGGGGGAGTGACCGCCCTGCTCGCGGAGCCGTCCCGGAAGTCCGGGAGTCGCCCTGGCCTTAAAATCTTGGAAAACTTTTACAGATGCGAACATAAAAGTGGGGCTTCTCCCCTTCCCTTACAATGGTGCGAACCGAGCTTTTCTCGGCCGTTCCACAAAACTTGCTGGAAGCGAGATTCTCCCTCGCCTCCACTATAAGGGAGCAGGCCTGGACACCCAGCCTCTCCACAAACCTGTAGGAAGTGGGAATCTCTCCCCAGCTTCCCACCAAGGAGCAGGCTGGGCACCCAGCCGCTCCACAAACCTGTAGGAAGTGGGAATCTCTCCCCAGCCTCCCACCAAGGAGCAGGCTGGACACACAGCCGCTCCACAAACCTGTAGGAAGTGGGAATCTCTCCCCAGCCTCCCACCAAGGAGCAGGCTGGACACCCAGCCGCTCCCACAAACCTGTAGGAAGCGGGGCCCATCCCCCACCTCCTCCCAAGAAGCAGACCAGGCCTCCCCCGGCCGCTCCATGCCCAGATGTCTCCAGGCCAGCTTTCAATTCAAAACTCGCATGTGCTAAACATGACATAAACTTTCGCACTGTGATTTGCTTTTCTCCACCAGTGAACAATCTCAGCCGAGATCACACACCCGCCTCCTCCCCACCAGCCGATCTCTGGGGCAGGTTGGAAAATCGGCAACAGGAAAAACTTGGAGAAATGATTTCAAAAGCAAAATTTCTCACCACCACGCCAGGTTGTCCTGGGATCGCTAACAATTACTGACTTTAAACAGATACACAATACATAAACAATACACACACATACAAACTACACACTACACAACGAAAAGAACCACCTTTTTACTACCTCCTGTGGGATCTTGGAAACATGGTGTCTCGACCTCAGGCCCGTGGCAGGGAATTCTTTAGATTGCTGTCAGAAAGGAATTCCTTGCAGGATGTTTTCGGTCCAGAGGAAGGGTACCAGGTTCTCGTGTCCCTTCTGGGCGTGCCAAATAACTGTTGCCTTTTCCCCCAGCCTGGAAAAGAAACTCCAGATCATTTTAGCAAGGAGGTAATATAAAAGGGGATCTTTATTTTGAAGGTCTTCAGGAGCAGTTATGGAAAGGTGTCCATAAAAGCCTAGCCCCTCCAGGGGTGAGTACATATTTATAGCTTTTAGGAAATTAGCATACTTGATTAAGAGCACCAATAAGGAGAACAAGTGGCGATTCAATTCCCCCTCAGGTCCAGCCCCTTCCCTGGAGCCCCCTCTCAGCACTGGCTGCACTCTGCTTATGAAAATGTACCTCAGAGTTGTTCTCGGCCTTGGTTCCCAGGAAGAACTGAGATAGGACAGGGCCTTGCAACCCCCTGGGGCTTGGAGCTCTGGATTTTGTTTTGTCTTTCTGCTTAGGGAAAGGCTATGGAAAGGTACTGGGAAAACTAGCTATTAATATAGTAGGCTACAGAGCCACAAAAATATGTGCAGAGAGTACAGAGAACATATAAAAGAAAAAAGGCAGAAACCAAACGGCATCACCGGGAGCAGAGTGCCTTAGGGCCGGGACACAAAAAGTGTCCCTTTTCTCTGAGAAAGAAGAAACTCTGCCGCCAGTTTCTTGATGTCAGATTTGTAGGAGGGTTTTGGCCCTGCAAGGGCAGCCAGTCCTTTGTTTGGTTGGGCCTTGGGTCTGCGAGGAAATCTTAAATCCATTGCGGAATTTCAGCATGCGGCTGTCAACACCCAGATATGTGGCCTTCAGTACAAACAATGGCACTTTTCCATGTGAAAGAAAACTCAGTCACCCAGATCCATGATGCCAGTTTTTAGGAGGCATTTAGCCCTACAATTGCAGCCAGAGTTCTAGTTGATGCAGCTTGGGTCTGGGAAGGATCTTGATCCGTGCGGCATTTCAGGTGGCGTCCGGGAGCAGAGTGCCTTAGGGCCGGGACACAAAAAGTGTCCCTTTTCTCTGGGAAAGAGAACTCTGCCCCCCAGTTTCTTGATGTCAGTTTGGAGGACGGTTTTGGCCCTGCAAGGGACAGCCAGGGTCCTAGTCGGTTGCAGCTTGGGTCTGTGAGGGATCTTGCTCCATGCGGAATTTGAAGAGGGGACAGTCGACTCCCAGACATGGGGCCTACGATACAACTGATGGCACTTTTCCACGTAAAAGAAAACTTAGGCCCCCAGATTCATGATGTCGGTTTGGTGGAGGGTTTTGGCCCTACAAATGCAACCAGAGTCCTGGTTGATGGCATCTTGCGTCAGCGATTAATCTTGATCCATACGGAATTTCAGGTGGCGTCCGGGAGCAGAGTGCCTTAGGGCGGGGCACAAAAAGTGTCCCTTTTCTCTGAGAGAATGAGAACTCTGCCCCCCAGTTTCGTGGGATGCTCAGTTTGGAGGAGGTTTTGCCTGCAAGGCAGCCAGGGTCCCTGTCGGGCAGCTTGGGTCTGCGAGGAATCTTGATCCATACGGAATTTGAAGACGCAGCAGGGAGCGCAGAGGGGCCTTTAGGCGCCAGGACACAAAAAGTGTTCCTTTTCTCTGAGAAGAGAACTCTGCCCCCCAGTGTCTGATGTCAGTTTGGAGGAGGCTTTTGGCCCTGCAAGGGCAGCCAGGGTCCTTGTTGGTGGCAGCTGGGGTCTGCGAGGAATCTTAATCCATGCGGAATTTCAGCATGCGGCTGTCAACTCCCAGATATGTGGCCTTCGATTCAAACAATGACGCTTTTCCATGTGAAAGAAAACTCAGTCCCCCAGATGCATGATTGCAGTTTTTAGGAGGCATTTAGCCCTACAATTGCAGCCAGAGTTCTAGTTGATGGCAGCTTGGGTCTGGGAAGGATCTTGATCCATGCGGCATTTAAGGTGGCGTCCGGTGTTTCCTTTTCCCCCAGCCTGCGAAGAAACTCGAGATCATTTTAGCAAGGACGGTAATATAAAAGTGGGCATTTTATTTGCAAGGTCTCAGGAGCAGTTATGAAGTGCCATAAAAGCCAGCCCTCCAGGGGTGAGTACATATTTATAGCTGTTTAGGAAATTAGCAATAATTGGATTAAGAGCACCAATAAGGAGAACAAGTGGCGATTCAATTCCCCCTCAGGTCCAGCCCTTCCCTGGAGCCCCCCTCTCAGCACTGGCTGCACTCTGCTTATGAAAATGTACCTCAGAGTTGTTCTCGGCCTTGGTTCCCAGGAAGAACTGAGATAGGACAGGGCCTTGCAACCCCCTGGGGCTTGAAGCTCTGGAATTTGTTTTGTCTTTCTGCTTAGGGAAAGGCTATGGAAAGGTACTGGAAAAACTAGCTATTAATATAGTAGGCTACATAGCCACAAAAAAATGTGCAGAGAGTACAGAGAACATATAAAAGAAAAAAGGCAGAAACCAAACGGCATCACCGGGAGCACAGTGCCTTAGGGCCGGGACACAAAAAGTGTCCCTTTTCTCTGAGAAGAGAACTCTGCCCCCCAGTTTCTTGATGTCAGTTTGGAGGAGGGTTTTGGCCCTGCAAGGGCAGCCTGGGTCCTTGTTGGTGGCAGCTTGGGTCTGCGAGGAATCTTAATCCATGCGGAATTTCAGCATGCGGCTGTCAACTCCCAGATATGTGGCCTTCGATGCAAACAATGGCGCATTTCCTTGTGAAAGAAAACTCAGTCCCCCAGATGCATGATGCCAGTTTTTAGGAGGCATTTAGCCCTACAATTGCAGCCAGAGTTCTAGCTGATGACAGCTTGGGTCTGGGAAGGATCTTGATCCATGCGGCATTTCAGGTGGCGTCCGGTGTTGCCTTTTCCCCCAGCCTGGAAAAGAAACTCGAGATCATTTTAGCAAGGAGGTAGTATAAAAGGGGATCTTTATTTTGAAGGTCTTCCGGAGCAGTTATGGAAAGGTGTCCATAAAAGCCCAGCCCCTCCAGGGGTGAGTACATATTTATAGCTTTTAGGAAATTAGCATAATTAAGAGCACCAATAAAGAGAACAAGTGGCGATTCAATTCCCCCTCAGGTCCAGCCCCTTCCCTGGAGCCCCCTCCTTTTCAGCTGCATCTGTATGAAGAAATGTACCTCCAGAGTTGTTTACCATTGTAGTTTAGGAAGAACTTCGCGATGGGACAGAATTGCAACCTGAGACTTGGAGCTCTGGAATTTGTTTTGTCTTTCTGCTTAGGAAGGTATGAATTACTGGAAAAAATAGCTATTAATATAGTAGGCTACAGAGCCACAAAAATATGGGCAGAGAGTACAGAGAACATATAAAAGAAAAAAGGCAGAAACCAAACGGCATCATTCCCCCCTTTTTTAGAGACTAACAAGACTCTGTCTTGTCTAGTCTCTACTCTGCATTCAACCATACCTCTGGTTTATACAGCTGGCTATCCCACTAGTTGTTACACAGATGCTAATTATAACTACAGTTACTATGAACATTTCTTTTATCTAGGTTCAGTTTGGTAACCATGAAGTGAGTGTACTGAAGATATTCAAGGTTCAGTAAGCTCTTTTGAGAGTTACTTGGTGTAGAATTTGGGTTTGCTTTCAAATTTCAACCAAATTTCAAAAAAAAATTTTCATTCAGATTTGCATAAGAACAACAACTAGTGTTAATGATTTTGTGGCTAGTAGGAAATTAAGAGCTATTTTGTTTTGTCAACAGCCTTTAATATGATTAAACATTACATTTGGAATCACAGCTCCATGGGCACAGGCCCAATCTTTATCTTAGGGCAAAACTTACCAGGCCAGATTCTCAACTTTGACAAGTTGTCCTTATGAAGAGCTTTTGGATACATTTTGGACTAGAGTTACATGCAAATTTTAGGACCAAATTTGAATCACGGTTACCAACTGTACAGATAAGAGGTACAAAAGAACAGTTTAAATCATATCATCTCAATTTGTATCGGTCTCTGTTTTCTGGCTGTCTATGGAGCAGACGTCTTCTTAACTCTGGAGCAGTGAATTCAAGGCTCTCTGCCAGCAGCTTTGGATTTGGTGAGGGTAGTCAGGACTTGGAATGACTCTTTTTACTTAGCTCGTAAGATTACTGGCCCTTCATTCAACATAGACTCAGTCTCTAGGCTTGAATAGTTGCTAGTCTTCCTTCCTTCTAGATGACTTTGCTCAGTTCTAGATCTTTCATTGATATAATCAGTTCAGCTTTTTGTGATGGTACATTTGATGGTAACACTTTTCTCATGGTTACCTGGTTCGTGGTTGTTACTGCATAGCCTGTCTTTTGTTTGCCATCTCGCATGAAGCTGCTCTCATCTGCATACAGCTCCCAGGCTGGCACATCTTTCAGGTCTGCTCTGCTGGAATAGGCTTCTTCCATGGTCTGCAAACAGTCAGACTTAAATACATTATCAGTTAGTGCTGGGAACAGACATACTAGGATTGACAGCAAGCGTTTTCAGAATAACATTATCCAGTTTCAGTAGCATGGCATAGGGTCCATGTCTTCTATGTTCACAGAACAAACTTACAGTGGGTTGCATGCAACTGTTGGATGTATCAATTCTTGGCTGCTGGTTGGATGCAGCAATTTTCAGTTGCTGACTGCCCCAGTACTCCAGTTTCAGGATTCTTTTACGTAATAGCAAAGAGTCCTTGGTCTTTCCTACTCGCAGGGATGCAGGAGAAGGTCTTTTTAAAATTTAACTCAGTAAACCATCCTAAGATATTTGTTAACAGAGGACTCTGCTTACTTCTAGTCTGGTTTAAGGGAGCCTAAAAACAGCTTCTTGTTCTTTGGGCTCGGTGTTTCCCTTTTGAGTGCCTACCAGAGCAAAGAGCGCTCGCTGCCCCCGCACGGCCGGGGACGGGCGCGCCATGCGGGCACCCCCGCCCAGGGGCACCCCCGGCTCGCCCGCGCTCGGCCCGTGCTGCTGCTCACAGCGGCTCTCGGGTGTCCTTAAAACAAGCTCGTTACTGTGGAAAGTGCGATGGGGCCGTTCCTGCTCTTAGATCTCACACTCCCGGCCCGCTCTGGGCCGGTGCGGGCGGGGCCCAGGAGCAGCGAGTGAGCCGGGCCGTGGCCGCGCAGCGGCGGCCCCGCCTCCGCCAGAGCAGGGCCGAAGCAGCGCAGCGGCAGCCCCGGTCCCGGTTCGCTTCCTGGGACCGCTCCCCCGCGCATCCCCGGCCGTGACCAGGGCAATGGCAGGAATCACCTCCGCCCCTCTCAGAGCGGCTGGTGCCCCGCTTCTGTCACGGGGGAGTGACCGCCCTGCTCGCGGAGCCGTCCCGGAAGTCCGGGAGTCGCCCTTGCCTTAAAATCTTGGAAAAACTTTTTACAGATGGAACATAGAAAGTGGGAGCTTCTCCCCCTTCCCTTACAATGGTGTGAACCGAGCTTTCTCGGCCGTTCCACAAAACTTGCTGGAAGCGAGGATCTCTCCCTCGCCTCCCACTAAGGAGCAGGCTGGACGCCCAGCCTCTCCACAGACCTGTAGGAAGCGAGGATTTCTCACTCGCCTCCCACCAAGGAGCAGGCTGGGCACCCAGCCGCTCCACAAACCTGTAGGAAGTGGGAATCTCTCCCCAGCTTCCCACCAAGGAGCAGGCTGGGCACCCAGCAGCTCCACAAACCTGTAGGAAGTGGGAATCTCTCCCCAGCCTCCCACCAAGGAGCAGGCTGGACACCCAGCCGCTCCACAAACCTGTAGGAAGTGGGAATCTCTCCCAGCCTCCCACCAAGGAGCAGGCTGGACACCCAGCCGCTCCACAAACCTGTAGGAAGTGGGAATCTCTCCCCAGCCTCCCACCAAGGAGCAGGCTGGACACCCAGCCACTCCGCTCCACAAACCTGTAGGAAGTGGGAATCTCTCCCCAGCCTCCCACCAAGGAGCAGGCTGGACACCCAGCCGCTCCACAAACCTGTAGGAAGCGGGGCCCATCCCCCACCTCCTACCAAGAAGCAGACCAGGCCTCCCCGGCCGCTCCATGCCCAGATGTCTCCAGGCCAGCTTTCAATTCAAAACTCGCATGTGCTAAACATGAAATAAACTTTCGCACTGTGATTTGCTTTTCTCTACCAGTGAAAAATCTCAGCCGAGATCACACACCCACCTCCTCCCCACCAGCCGATCTCTGGGGCAGGTTGGAAAATCGGCAACAGGAAAAACTTGGAGAAATGATTTCCAAAGCAAATTTTCTCACCACCACGCCAGGTTGTCCTGGGATCGCTAACAATTACTGACTTTAAACAGATACACAATACATAAACAATACACACACATACAAACTACACACTACACAACAAAAAGAACCACCTTTATACTACCTCCTGTAGGATCTTGGAACCATGGTGTCTCGACCTCAGGCCCGTGGCAGGGAATTCTTTAGATTGCTGTCAGAAAGGAATTTCTTGCAGGATGTTTTCGGTCCAGAGGAAGGGTACCAGGTTCTCGTGTCCCTTCTAGGTGTGCCAAATAACTGTTGCCTTTTCCCCCAGCCTGGAAAAGAAACTCGAGATCATTTTAGCAAGGAGGTAATATAAAAGGGGATCTTTATTTTGAAGGTCTTCAGGAGCAGTTATGGAAAGGTGTCCATAAAAGCCCAGCCCTCCAGGGGTGAGTACATATTTATAGCTTTTAGGAAATTAGCATAATTGATTAAGAGCACCAATAAGGAGAACAAGTGGCGATTCAATTCCCCCTCAGGTCCAGCCCCTTCCCTGGAGCCCCCCTCTCAGCACTAGCTGCACTCTGCTTATGAAAATGTACCTCAGAGTTGTTCTCGGCCTTGGTTCCCAGGAAGAACTGAGATAGGACAGGGCCTTGCAACCCCCTGGGGCTTGGAGCTCTGGAATTTGTTTTGTCTTTCTGCTTAGGGAAAGGCTATGGAAGGTACTGGAAAAACTAGCTATTAATATAGTAGGCTACAGAGCCACAAAAATATGTGCAGAGAGTACAGAGAACATATAAAAGAAAAAAGGCAGAAACCAAACGGCCTCACCCGGGGGAGCACAGTGCTTATTAGGGCGGGACACAAAAGAAAGTGTCCCTTTTCTCTGAGAAAGAGAACTCTGCCCCCCAGTTTCTTGATGTCAGTTTGGAGGAGGGTTTTGGCCTGCAAGGTGTGGTGTCTAGTCGGTGGCAGCTTGGGTCTCGCGAGGGATCTTGCTCCATCTTGAGATTTGAAGGGTGACGGTAGTCGACTCCCAGACTATAGGGCCCTCTGATACAAATGATGGCACTTTTCCACGTGAAGAAACTTAGGCCCCAGATTCATGATGTCGGTTTGGTGGGGTTTTGGCCCTAAATGCAACAAGAGTCCTGGTTGATGATGGCATCTTCGTCAGCCTGAATGATCTTGATCCATCACAATTTCAGGTGGCGTCCGGGAGCAGAGTGCTTTAGGGCCGGTACACAAAAAGTGTCCCTTTTCTCTGAGAAAGAGAACTCTGCCCCCCACTTTCTTGATGTCAGTTTGGAGGAGGGTTTTGGCCCTGCAAGGTAATCCAGGGTCCTTGTCGGTGGCAGCTTGGGTAAGCGAGGAATCTTAATCCATGCGGAATTTCAGCATCTGGCTGTCAACTCCCAGATATGTGGCCTTCGATTCAAACAATGGCGCTTTTCCATGTGAAAGAAACTCAGTTCCCCAGATGCATGATGCCAGTTTTAGGAGGCATTTAGCCCTACAATTGCAGCCAGAGTTCTGGCTGATGGCAGCTTGGGTCTGGGAAGGATCTTGATCCATGTGGCATTTCAGGTGGCGTCCGGGAGCAGAGTGCCTTAGGGCCGGGACACAAAAAGTGTCCCTTTTCTCTGAGAAAGAGAACTCTGCCCCCCAGTTTCTTGATGTCAGTTTGGAGGAGGGTTTTGGCCCTGCAAGGGCAGCCTGTGTCCTAGTCGGTGGCAGCTGGGTCTGCGGGGATCTTGCTCCCATCACGGAATTTGAAGGCGGTAGTCGACTCCCAGACAGGGGGCCTGCGATAGAAATGATGGCACTTTTCCACGTGAAAGAAAACTTAGGCCCCCAGATTCATGATGTCTGTTTGGTGGAGGTTTTGGCCCTACAAATGCAACCAGAGTCCTGGTTGATGGCATCTTGCGTCAGCGAATAATCTTGATCCATACGGAATTTCAGGTGGCGTCCAGGAGCAGAGTGCCTTAGGGCCAGGACACAAAAGTGTCCCTTTTCTCTGAGAAAGAGAACTCTGCCCCCCAGTTTCTTGATGTCAGTTTGGATGAAGGGTTTTTGCCCTGCAAGGGCAGCCAGGGTCCCTGTCGGTGGCAGCTTGGTCTGCGAGAATCTTGATCCATGTGAATTTCAGGAAGCAGGGAGCACAGTGCCTTAGGGCCGGGACACAAAAAGTGTCCTTTTCTCCTGAGAGAACTCGCCCCCCAGTTTCTTGATGTCAGTTTGGAGGAGGTTTTGGCCTGCAAAAGGCAGCCAGGGTCGCTGACGGGTAGCAGCTTGGGTCTGCGAGGAATCTTAATCCATGCGAATTTCAGCATCGGCTGTCAACCTCCCAGATATGGCCAGCCTTGATGCAAACAATGGCGCATTTCCATGTGTAACTCAAGTCCCCAGATGCATGATGCCAGTTTTCTAGGAAGGCATTTAGCCCTACAATTTGCAGCCAGAGTTCCTAGCTGATGGCAGCTTGGGTCTAGGAAGGATCTTGATCATGCGGCATTTCAGGTGGCGTCGGTGTTGCCTTTTCCCCCAGCCTGGAAAAGAAACTCGAGATCATTTTAGCAAGGAGGTAATATAAAAGGGGATCTTTATTTTTGAAGGTCTTCAGGAGCAGTTATGGAAAGGTGTCCATAAAAGCCCAGCCCCTCCAGGGGTGAGTACATATTTATAGCTTTTAGGAAATTAGCATAATTGATTAAGAGCACCAATAAGGAGAACAAGTGGCGATTCAATTCCCCCCTCAGGTCCAGCCCCTTCCCTGGAGCCCCCCTCTCAGCACTGGCTGCACTCTGCTTATGAAAATGTACCTCAGAGTTGTTCTCGGCCTTGGTTCCCAGGAAGAACTGAGATAGGACAGGGCCTTGCAACCCCCTGGGGCTTGGAGCTCTGGAATTTGTTTTGTCTTTCTGCTTGGGGAAAGGCTATGGAAAGGTACTGGAAAAACTAGCTATTAATATAGTAGGCTACAGAGCCACAAAAATATGGGCAGAGAGTACAGAGAACATATAAAGAAAAAAGGCAGAAACCAAACGGCATCATTCCCCCCTTTTTTAGAGACTAACAAGACTCTGTCTTGTCTAGTCTCTACTTTGCATTCAACCATACCTCTGGTTTATACAACTGGCTATCCCACTAGTTGTTACACAGATGCTAATTATAACTACAGTTACTATGAACATTTCTTTTATCTAGGTTCAGTTTAGTAACCATGAAGTGAGTGTACTGAAGATATTCAAGGTTCAGTAAGCTCTTTTGAGAGTTACTTGGTGTAGAATTTGAGTTTGCTTTCAAATTTCAACCAAATTTCTATAAAAATTTTTCATTCAGATTTGCATAAGAACAACAACTAGTGTTAATGATTTTGTGGCTAGTAGGAAATTAAGAGCTATTTTGTTTTGTCAACAGCCTTTAATATGATTAAACATTACATTTGGAATCCCACAGCTCCATGGGCTGGGCCCAATCTTTGTAGGGCAAAACTTACCGAGCCAGATTCTCAACTTTGACAAGTTGTCCTTATGAAGAGCTTTTGGATACATTTTGGACTAGAGTTACATGCAAATTTTAGGACCAAATTTGAATCACGGTTACCAACTGTACAGATAAGAGGTACAAAAGAACAGTTTAAATCATATCATCTCAATTTGTATCAGTCTCTGTTTTCTGGCTGTCTATGGAGCAGACGTCTTCTTAACTCTGGAGCAGTGAATTCAGGCTCTCTGCCAGCAGCTTTGGATTTGGTGAGGGTAGTCAGGACTTGGAATGACTCTTTTTACTTAGCTCGTAAGATTACTGTCCCTTCATTCAACATAGACTCAGTCTCTAGGCTTGAATAGTTACTAGTCTTCCTTCCTTCTAGATGACTTTGCTCAGTTCTAGATCTTTCATTGATATAATCAGTTCAGCATTTTGTGATGGCACATTTGATGGTAACACTTTTCTCATGGTTACCTGGTTCGTGGTTGTTACTGCATAACCTGTCTTTTGTTTGCCATCTCGCATGAAGCTGCTCTCATCTACATACAGCTCCCAGGCTGGCACATCTTTCAGGTCTGCTCTGCTGGAATAGGCTTCTTCCATGGTCTGCAAACAGTCAGACTTAAATACATTATCAGTTAGTGCTGGGAACAGACATACTAGGATTGACAGCAAACGTTTCCAGAATAACATTATCCAGTTTCAGTAGCATGGCATAGGGTCCATGTCTTCTATGTTCACAGAACAAACTTACAGTGGGTTGCATGCAACTGTTGGATATATCAATTCTTGGCTGCTGGTTGGATGCAGCAATTTTCAGTTGCTGACTGCCCTAGTTCTCCAGTTTCAGGATTATTTTACATAATAGTAAAGAGTCCTTGGTCTTTTTTACTCACAAGGATACAGGAGAAGGTCTTTACAAATTTAACTCAGTAAAACTTCATTCTAAGATATTTGTTAACACAGGACTCTGCTTACTTATAGCATGGTTTAAAGGAGCCTAAAAGCGGCTTCTTGTTCTTTGGGCTCGGTGTTTCCCTTTGAGTGCTTACCAGAGCGAATAGCTCGCTACCCTGCTTGCGGCCGAGGGGGCGGAAGGCGGCATCTGGGCACCCCATGAGGCACCCCGGCTTCGCCCTTTCCGGCCCGTGCTGCACCTCCTGGCGGCTCTCAGGTGTCAACAAAACAAGCTCGTTACTGGAAGTGCGGTGAGGCCGTTCCTGCTCACCGATCTCACACTCCCACGGCCCGCTCTGGGCGGTGCAGGCGGGGCAGGAGCAGCGAGTGAGCCAGGCGGTGGCAGCGCGGCCCGCCTCCCGCCAGAGCAGGGCGAAGCTTAGCGCCAGCGAGCAGCCCGGTGCGGTTAACTTCCTGGGCCGCTCTGCCACTTATCCCGGCCGTGACCAGGGCAATGGCAGGACTCACCTCCGCCCCTCTCAGAGCGGCTGGTGCCCCGCTTCTGTCACGGGGGAGTGACCGCCCTGCTCGCGGAGCCGTCCCGGAAGTCCGGGAGTCGCCCTTGCCTTAAAATCCTGGAAGAACTTTTTACAGATGGAACATAGAAAGTGGGGGCTTCTCCCCCTTCCCTTACAATGGTGCGAACCGAGCTTTCTTGGCCGTTCCACAAAACTTGCTGGAAGCGAGGATCTCTCCCTCGCCTCCCACTAAGGAGCAGAGCTGGGACACCCAGCCTCTCCACAGACCTGTAAGGCGAGGATTTCTCACTGCGCTCCCGCAAAGAGGGCAGGCTGGGCACCCAGCGGCTCCACAAACCTGTAGGAAGTGGGTATCTCTCCCCAGCTTCCCACCAAGGAGCAGGCTGGGCACCCAGCCGCTCCACAAACCTGTAGGAAGTGGGAATCTCTCCCCAGCCTCCCACCAAGGAGCAGGCTGGACACCCAGCCACTCCACAAACCTGTAGGAAGCGGGGCCCATCCCCCGCCTCCTACCAAGAAGCAGACCAGGCCTCCCCCGGCTGCTCCATGCCCAGATGTCTCCAGGCCAGCTTTCAATTCAAAACTCGCATGTGCTAAACATGAAATAAACTTTCGCACTGTGATTTGCTTTTCTCTACCGGTGAACAATCTCAGCCGAGATCACACACCTGCCTCCTCCCCACCAGCCGATCTCTGGGGCAGGTTGGAAAATCGGCAACAGGAAAAACTTGGAGAAATGATTTCAAAAGCAAATTTTCTCACCACCACGCCAGGTTGTCCTGGGATCGATAACAATTACTGACTTTAAACAGATACACAATACATAAACAATACACACACATACAAACCACACACTACACAACGAAAAGAACCACCTTTATACTACCTCCTGTGGGATCTTGGAACCATGGTGTCTCGACCTCAGGCCCGTGGCAGGGAATTCTTTAGATTGCTGTCAGAAAGGAATTCCTTGCAGGATGTTTTCGGTCCAGAGGAAGGGTACCAGGTTCTCGTGTCCCTTCTGGGTGTGCCAAATAACTGTTGCCTTTTTCCCCAGCCTGGAAAAGAAACTCGAGATCATTTTAGCAAGGAGGTAATATAAAAGGGGATCTTTATTTTGAAGGTCTTCAGGAGCAGTTATGGAAAGGTGTCCATAAAAGCCCAGCCCTCCAGGGGTGAGTACATATTTATAGCTTTTAGGAAATTAGCATAATTGATTAAGAGCACCAATAAGGAGAACAAGTGGCGATTCAATTCCCCCTCAGGTCCAGCCCCTTCCCTGGAGCCCCCCTCTCAGCACTGGCTGCACTCTGCTTATGAAAATGTACCTCAGAGTTGTTCTCGGCCTTGGTTTCCAGGAAGAACTGAGATAGGACAGGGCCTTGCAACCCCCTGGGGCTTGGAGCTCTCGAATTTGTTTTGTCTTTCTGCTTAGGGAAAGGCTATGGAAAGGTACTGGAAAAACTAGCTATTAATATAGTAGGCTACAGAGCCACAAAAATATGGGCAGAGAGTACAGAGAACATATAACAGAAAAAAGGCAGAAACCAAATGGCATCACCGGGAGCACAGTGCCTTAGGGCCGGGACACAAAAAGTGTCCCTTTTCTCTGAGAAAGAGAACTCTGCCCCAGTTTCTTGATGTCAGTTTGGAGGAGGGTTTTGGCCCTGCAAGGGCAGCCAGGGTCCTTGTCGGTGGCAGCTTGGGTCTGCGAGGAATCTTAATCCATGCGGAATTTCAGCATGCGGCTGTCAGCTCCCAGATATGTGGCCTTCGATTCAAACAATGGCGCTTTTCCATGTGAAAGAAAACTCAGTCCCCCAGATGCATGATGCAAGTTTTTAGGCGGCATT
>JAVTVJ010004049.1:0-37581 GCA_034509425.1 Eopsaltria australis
AAAAGGGGGAAAATGGGAATAAAAAAGGGGGAAAATGGGAATAAAAAAGGGGGAAAATGGGAATAAAACAGGGGAAAAAATAGGAAGAAAATGGGAAAAATCAGAAGTAAAGGGGGAATTTAGGGGGGAAAAACCAGAATAAAAAGGGAAAATTTAGGGGGAAAAATCAGAATAAAACAGGGAAAAAATGGAAATAAAACAGGGGGAAAATGGGAATAAAAAAGGGGAAAAATTGGGAATGAAATGGGAAAAATCAGAATTAAAGGGGGAAAATTTAGGGGGAAAATCAGGATAAAACAGGGGAAAAGTCAGAAAAAAAAAAGAGATTTTTGAGGAAAAATCAGAATAAAAGGGAGGGATTTGGGAAGGGAAAATCGGAAGAAAAAGGGGGAAAAATCAGAATAAAAAAAGGGAAACTTGGGGGAAAATGGGAATAAAAAAGTGAAATTCGGTTAAAAAACCCCAAAAAGCGCTCGGGAAATAATTCGGGGTGAAATGCTGGTGTTGGGAATTTAAAAAGGGAGGGAACAGGGCAAAAATTCCCGGGAATTTTCTTTGGGAATTGCGGACATTTCTGGGACGAGCGCCGGGATCGGGGGCTGCGATTTCCCCTCCATTCCCGACGCTTTTTTGGGGCAAATTTCGCCTTTTTTGGGGTTTGAAAGCGGGAAAATCCTATTTTTTTCAGGGTTTATTGGCCAAAAAACGCTTTAAAGTGACCCCAAAACGCGAAATCCTCTTTTTTGAGGGGGTTTATTGACCAAAAATCGCCCGGAATGAACCCAAAAATGGGGTCTCGATCTCCGGGGGGGCGAGGAAAAGCAAAATCCCCTTTTTTTTAGGGTTTGTTGGACCAAAAAAACCCGAAGTGACCCCAAAAATGTCCCCGAACCCCAGAGGGGCGAGGAAAGGAAAAAAGAATCTTAAGTTTTAGGGTTTTTTGGGCAAAAATCCTCCTGAGATGCCCCAAAATGAGGGCGAGGAATGGGAAAAATCCCAATTTTTGGCTGTTTTTGTGCGACAAAAGCCCCAAAACTGCCCCAAAAATCGTCCTGCGTCTCCGAGGGGACGAGGAAGGACAAAAATCCCAATTTTTGAGGGGTTTATTGGCCAAAAATCGCCCTAAATTGGCCCAAAAACGTCCCGGGCCTCCAAGGGGATGAGAAAAGGAAAAATCCTCTTTTTTGGGGGGTTTTTGGTCAAAAATCGTCCGGAATTAACCCAAAAATCGTCCCCAAATTCAGAGGGGATGAAGAAGGGGAAAATCCTCATTTTCTCCAGGGTTTATTGGCCAAAAAAACCCGAAAATGCCCCAAAAATTGTCCCGGATTTCCGAGTGGAAGAGGAAAGGAAAAAAATCCGCTTTTTTTGGGTTTTTTTGGTCCAAAACCACCCGAAAACGCCCCCAAAATTCATCCCATCTTCAATGGGACCAGGAAAGGAACAAAATCCTCATTTTTGGGGATTTTTTAAACTCAAAACCACCCAAAATCGCCCAAAAAATTCTTCCTATCTTCAATGGGACGAGAAAAAGGAAAAAAATCCTCATTTTGGGGTCTTTTTGGCCCCAAAACCGCCCCAAAAAGCCCCAGAATTGTCCCGTATCTCCAATAGAAAAAAATCCTCATTTTTGGGGTATTTTTGGCCCCAAAATGCCCCAAAAAAACCCCAAAATTTTCCCGCATCTCCAATGGGACGAGAAAAATTTAAAAATCCTCATTTTTGGGGTCTTTTTGGCCCCAAAATGCCCCAAAAAGCCCCAAAAATTCTTCCCACCTCCAATGGGACGAGGAAAGGAAAAAATCCTCATTTCTGGGGTATTTTTAAAACCCAAAACCACCCAAAAAAACCCCAAAAATTGTCCCGCATCTCTAATGGGAAATATTCTCATTTTTGGGGATTTTTTAAACCCCAAACCACCCAAAATCGCCCCAAAAAAACCGGGCCGGATCCGCGCGGATTTTATGGAATTCCGGGCTTGGAAAAGGGGAAAAAAATTCCCTAAAAATGGGTGAAAATCCCGAATTTTCCCTCAATTTTGGGGTTTTTTGTGGGTTTTCATTTCCCGCGATTGGAGCGCGGCGTTTCCCCCACGGGGGCCCCACTTAGGGCTGATGGATTTTAATTCCTATCCCCTCATTAACGACTTTTAATCAGGTTTTTTAATTAATTCGGGTTTTAACCAAGGTTCCCTCGCGCGGAGATTCCTCCTCTCCTTTTATTCCCAAAAAAAAAGCGGGAGTTTCGGCTCGGGATTTAGGAATAATTTGATTTTTTTGTTATTTTTTCATCACTCAGGGCTTTAAAACCTTTGAAATTTCGCAGCCGGGAGCCCGAAAATGCCAAAATCCGCCCCAAAAAAATCCCGATTTTGTCCTCGCTTCCCCAAAAAAATGAATTTTCCAGCACTTTTTCCCCCCTTTTTTTTGGGGAATTTCGAGGGAATTTCGCTCCGGAGGAAAAAATTCAAATTATTGGAGTCGCTCCCTGCGGGTTTTTAATTTTTTGGGGTAAATTGGGTTAAAAGGATTAAAAAAAATGGGGAAAAACGCCGGGAGAAGGGGTGGGAAAATGGGGGAAACTTGGATTTAATCTCCAGGTGGAAAAGGCGGGGTCAGATTTGGGAATCCCAAAAAAATGTGGGGAAAAATGGGGGGAAAATCAGAATAAAAAGGAAAAAAATCGGGATAAAAATCAGGGTAAAAATCAGGATAAAAATTAAAATGCAAATACAAAAGCAAATAAAAATGCAAATAAAAATACAAATTAAAATTAAAATTATAATAATAATAAAAATTAAATTTAAAAGAATATAAATAAATAAATTAAAAATCAAGATAAAAATCAGAATAAGAATCAAAATAAAAATCAAAATTAAAATGCAAATAACAATCCAAGTAAAAATCCAAATCAAGATAAAATCAATATAAAAATCAATATAAAAATCAATATAAAAATCAATTAAAAATACAAAAATTAATACAAAAATCAATATAAAAATCAACATAAAAACAACAATCAAAGCAAAAATAAAAATAAAAATAAAAATAAAAATCCGAATAAAAACCAACGGAGCGGGGAAAAAAAAAATCCACAAAACAAACGGGGTCAGGAGGGGAAAGAAGAAAAAAAAAAACCCGAATAAAATCAAAACCTCGAATTTCATCGCCCGTAAATGCGGAAATTGCGGCTCAACTTTTATCCCGTCCTTATAAAAATGAGGCGGAATTTTCCCCGGATCCCATAAAAACCCAACGATTCCAATCAAAGCCTCGCCCGCGGATCCCACAAACTCAGGCCATAAAATCCCAAATCGCTTTCTTTTCCCCCCTTTTTATTTTTATTTATTTTAAAGGGAACCAAAAGGCGCCGGAATCCCAAAAAAAAAACCAAAAACCCAAAACTCCACGCTTTTTTAAAAATTTTTTTGTGGGATCGGAGCTTTTCAACCCGGAAAAAATCGGGATTTTTGGGTTCGTTTCGAGCGCCGGGAAAGACGATTTTACACCCGCGGGTTTTGGGGGAATCTTTGGGAAAAAAGCTCAGGAATGGTGGGAATTTCCGAGCGCGGCTTTGCCCTAAACCGTCCCAAATCGCCCCAAACGGTCAAGTTCCACTTTTTATTCCTCCCCCATTCCTTTCTTTCCCTTTCCCCCCTCCTCTTTATTTTTTCCCCTTTATCCTTCCATTTTTTATTCCCTTTTCCCCCTCATTTTTCCCATTTTTTCCCGATTTTTTTGTTGTTTTATTTTGATTTTTCCCCTTTTTTTTTCGCCGCGTTTTCTTTTTTCTTTCCCTTGGAAGTGACTCTGAACCCGCCTCTTTGATCTTGAAATTCCCGGCCTCTATTCCCATTTTTCCCCATTTCCCCCCCTTTTTTTCCCCCATTTTTCCCCCATTATTTCCCCATTATTTTTCCCTTTTTTTTTCCATTTCCCCCCATTTTCCCCCATTATTTTTCCCATTTTTTCCCAATATTTTTACCCATATTTTCCCATATTTTCCCCATTTTTCCCCATTTTTCCCCATTATTTTTCCCATTTTTCCCATATTTTCCCCATTATTTTTCCCATTTTTCCCATTTTTTCCCCATTATTTTTTCCCATTTTTCCCCATTTTTCCCCCAATTCCCCGAACCCCAAACGATGCAAAAAAAGCCTCGACCCCAAACCCGCCGCGATTTAGGAAAAATAAACGAAATAAAATTGGGAAGGGAGAGCGAAAACCCCAAATTCCGGCGGTTTTGGGCATTAAATTTAAAAGGTTTTAAATTCCCAAAAATTCCAAACTCGAGGTGCCCTCGATGGGAAAAAAAAAGGAGAAAGAGGGAAAAATCGGGGAGAAAAAAAATTTAAGTTTTCTCTGTAAATCGGCGCTGGAAAAGAAGGAAAATTCAAATTAAAAAGTACCAGAAAAATGATGAAATTTCAGTTTAAAACCACAAGAAAAAAGAGTGAAAATTCGAATTAAAAAGTACAAGAAAAATGATGAAATTTCAGTTTAAAACCACAAGAAAAAAGAGTGAAAATTCGAATTAAAAAGTACAAGAAAAAAAAAAAGAAAATCGATTAAAAATTACGAGAAGAAGAATGAAAATTCAAATTAAAAACTACAAGAAAAAGAATAAAAATCCAATTAAAAACTCCCGGGAAAAAAAAGAAAATTCAATTTAAAAACTACAAGAAAAAGAATGAAAAATTCAGTTTAAAACTACAGGAAAAATAATTAAAATCCATTAAAAACTACAAGAAAAATAATAAAAAATCCAATTAAAAACGACAAGAAAAAGAATGAAAATTCCAATTAAAAACTACCAAAAAAAAGGACGAGAACTCAATTTAAAACAACGAGACAAAGAACGAAAATCCCATTTAAAAAACAACAAAGAAAACAATAAAAATTAAATTAAATTAAATTAAAAACCCGCTCGAACCCGGGGAGTTTCGCTTTAAATCGAATTTTTTTCCCGCGTGGTTTCGGATCGGAAAATTCCCGGAGAAAAGCGGGAACCCCGCGCTTCTTCCCGCTCCAAAATTCACATTTTTTTCCCCCAAATCCGACCTTTTTTTCCCCTTCTCGGCCGCGATTTTTTCCTCTCCCCGCTTGCCCCAGACGCGATTTTATCCCAGAAACTCCCGGCGCTCGCGGAATGAGGGCGGATAATTAAAAAAAGCTGCTCGGGAAAGAAAGGGAAGGGAAAGGGGAGGCGAAGCCGCTCCGAGCATGGGAAAGGAGGGGGAAAAAATTGAATTAAAAATTTAAAATAACCGCCAAAAAAAATTAAAAATAAAATTTTAAAATATTGGGATTTTTTTTTTTCCTTCACCGGGAAAAGCCGCTCGGGGGGGAAAAAAAATCAAATTTCAGCTCCGAGGAGGAGCCGGGATTGGGGAATTTTGGGGATTTTTCCTTAAATTTCTTCCGTTCTTTTTGTTTCATCCGGAGGGGCCAAAGGCGAGCGCGGCCCCAAAATCTCCCCAGAACCCGAAATAAACGGAATAAAAATGAAAATGCGGCCGAAAAGCGGCGGCTCCGAGCCCCGAGCGGGATCGGGAGGGGGAGAAAGAGGAAGAGGAGGAAGAGGAGGAAGATGAGGGTGGGGTGGGGGTCGCAATTTGAACCGCGATAATTACAAAAAAACCTTTATTTTAAACCACAAAAATCGGATTTTCCACCCATCCTCGCAACACCCAACTTAAAAAAACCCCACAACACCAACGCTCGATTTTATTCCATTTATTCCCATAAATAACCCGCATTTATCCCGCTCATCCCCGCCACAAAAAAGCGGATTTTGAGGGGGGAAAAAGCGGATTTTGGGGGGGGAGAAAAAGGGGATTTTGAGTGGGAAAAAGCGGATTTTTGGGGCGTTTTCGAGGCTCCGCGAGGGGTAAACAATGGCCGGGCTTTGTTCAACGTGAAGGTCCCGGTCCGGACCGGGCAGATGTCGCTGTTGCTCCACCGCTGGCGACAACTTGACCCTCGGGGTGACGCCCCCGCCGTCTGAATCATCAAGGCCATTTTCAATCCTCATTGGCCTGAGCGTCACGTGGGGGGCTGAAGGATGAGGAAAAAAGGGAAAAAAACCGGCAAAAAATTAAAAAAAAATTATAAAAAAAAAACCCCACAAAGCAAAAAAGGGGTGGGAGCGAGGGGGGGGGGGGAGGGAGTGAAGTGGAGAGCGCGGAATTGCGGCGATTTTTTTTTTTTTTGGGGGGGGGGGGGTTTTAATTTTTTTTTTCTTTTTCCGCCTCTCCCCCCTCTCTCTCCCTCCTCCTTCCCCTAAAAAAAAAAAAAAAAAAAAAAGATGTCAGCCCAGGCTCGGATTATTCGGGGAAAATGTCGTGTCCCAACAGCGCGGCTCCCAACGCCTTCGTGATGGAGCCGCTGGCCCGCGGTGACAATTTCGCCGCTGGCCCGGGGCTCTTCGGCGACTTCGGCGCCACCCGGGGCTGCGGGGCCCTCCCGGCGCTGCCCAAACGCGACGAGCTCGCCCTGAGCTCCTTCCCGTCCTACCTGGCCCAGCTCGACACCTGGGCCGAGCCTAAGAGCGCGTTTAGGATCGAGCCGCCCGCGGCGCGGCCGCTGCCGAGCTGCGCTTTCCCCGTCAAGGAGGAGAGCGGCTGCTGCATGTTCGCCGGGGAGAAACGAGGCAAAAACGGGCAAGAAGCGGGGCTCTTCCCCGAGCCGTGCCTGGGCGAGCACGAGGTGCCCGTGGCCGGTTTTTATCGGTTCCCTTCGCTGGAGAAATCCCAAAACTGCGCGGATTTCCCCGCGGCTTTCGAGGCGCGGCCGAGCCCGAGCGGGCGCGGGGAGCGCTTGGAAGCGGCGCCTCCTCCGCCTCCTCCTCCTCCTCCTCCTCCGCCTCCTCCTCCTCCTCCTCCGGCCGTGAACGAGCGGATCTCGCCCGAATTCCAAGGGAATTTCCCCGAAAGCGCCGCGGAGCCGCCGCAGGGGGAGGTGAAGGCGGAGAGGAGCGGAGGCAGCGCGGGCGAGGCGCGGAAGGAGCGCAGGAAAAGCGGCGACGGCGGCAGCAGCGACGCGTCCGACGGAGAGGCCAAAGGTAGGGAGAATCCCGGCTTCATTCCCTTTGTTCTGGTGGCTGCGGGCTGGGAATGTCCCGGGAATAGCCGGGGAATTTTGGGGGGATGTTGGGGGAACGTCCGGGGAATTTTCGGGGAATTTTCGGGGAATTTTCGGGGAATTTTCGGGGAATATTCAGAAAATATTCGGAATTTTCAGGGAATATTCAAAGATTATTCGGGGAATATTTAGGGAATAAGCAAGGAATAATCAGGGATATTCAAGGAATATTGAGGGAATATTCAAGGATTATTCAGGGAATTGTCATGGAATATTCAAGGATTATTCAGGGAATTTTCAGGGAATCATCAGGGATATTCAAAGAATATTGAGGGAATTTTCGGGGAATATTGAAGGAATATTCGGGGAATATTTAGGGAATATCCAGGGAATATTCAGAGAAAATCCAGGGAATATTCAGAGAAAATGCAGGGAATATTCAGGGAATTTTCGGGGAATATTCAAGGGATATTTGGGGAATATTCAGGAAATATCCAGGGAATATTCTGGGAATATTCAGGAAATATCCAGGGAATATTCTGGGAATATTCAGGGAATATTCAAGGAATATTCAGAAAAGATTCAGAGAATATCCAGGGAACATTCAAGGAATATTCGGGGAATATTTGGGGAACATTCAGGGAATATTTATGGAAAATTTCGGGAATATTCAGGAACTCTCTTCCCCCCAGCATCCCCCGCAGAAATCTGCATTAAAACAATCCAGATTTTGACCGTTTTATGGGGAAAAAACCCAAATATTCCACCTCAAACAATTCCATTTTAAAATATATTTATTGATTTCAATATTAAAGGGGATTAAAGGCGCAGAGAGCTCCGCGGGCGCGGAGGAAAATCCGCGTTTGCTGCGCGCGATTGGTGCCAAAAAAATACGAAAAATTGGAGTTTTTGCTTTGTTTTGCTTCGGAACCGCGGAGATTTTGGGGTTTTTGGGGTCGGGGGGGTCCCGGGGTGGGATTTTTGTGGTTTTTTTGAGGCTGAATCCCGATTTTCGCCCCTTTTTTGAGGGGGATTCTTCGTTTTTGCGGGGGCGAAGCGAGAATTGGTTTCCTCTGGCGTCGGCTCGGCCTTGGAGAAAAAAAATAAATCAATTAAAAAGGAGAAGAATTAAAATGGAAATAATTAAAATAAAAAGGAGCCGGGCGGAATCCGCAGCTCCAGGCGGGAATCGCGGCTCCTTCCAAGGGCTGGGAAGAGGCTCCGGGGGTGGAAAAAGCGCTTTTGGAATGATTTAATTTAATTGAATTTAATTTCTTTTTTTTGTTCTCGGCCTCGTTTTGCGGAGGCAGAAAAATGTTGCAGTTGTGCCGAGCAGATGTTTGGGGTTTGGGATTTTGGCTCGCGTGGAAAACGCCTGGGATTCAGCTGGAGAGGCTGGAAATTCGGGATATTCGGGGGGGTTTTAAGCCCAAATCGGGTAAATCCAGAGGCGGATTCGGCCAGCGGGAAAGGATGGGAAAAATTGGATTTTTCTAATAAAAATAATGTTAAAAATAATGAAAAAATGAAAATTTTCAGGAAAATCCCGCTCGGATCTAAGCCTGGCTTTGCCTGTGATGGGAGGGTTGAAATATCTTAAAATTTGAGGTCTGAAGCTTCCAAGAAATCCTAAAATTGAAGTTCTGAACCTAAAAAAACAAACAAAAAAATCCAGGCCGGCACCAAAACCTCTCCTGCAGCCCCAAAATTGGGAGGCACAACCCAAAAATTCGTGTTTTGGCCTCTGGATTTGGTTTAATAATTCGAATTTATGATTTGGCAGCCGGAGGGGAAATGATTTTATTTGAGGGCTGAGCTGTGATTACACCCCAAAAAAATCCCCAAAAACAGACTCAAAAAAGACCCCAAAAAAGACCCAAAAAAATCCAAAATAAACCCAAAACCAGACTAAACAAAAAGACAAAAAAAAAAACTCCAAAAAAGACCAAAAAAAAGACCCAAAAAACCCCCCAAAAATACAAAAAAAGGCAAATAAAACCCCAAATAAGACCAAAAAAAGATCCAAAAAATCCAAAATAAAGACTAAAAACAGAATAAAAAAAGACCAAAAAAAGACAAAAAAAAATCCCAAAAAAGATAAAGAAGCCCCAAAAAAGACCAAAAAAAATCCCAAAACAGACCCAAAAAAATAAAATAAATCCAAAATAAAGACCAAAAAAGACCAAGAAAAGACCAAAAAAAAAGACCCAAAACCAGCCCAAAAAACCCAAAAAAAGCCCCCAAAAAAGACCAAAAAAACTCCCAAAAAAGGCCAAAAAAAACCCAAAACAAAAGGGGAAAAAAAGCAAAGTCAAGGTTATCAAAACTCACCAAGTGAAATCTGCACAGAAGCGCCGTCACCGCCCGCGCCGGGAGAGGTTTCGGTGCCAGAAAACCCCAAAAAATAAATAAAAAAGCTGATTTTGGCCTGGATTTGCGCTGGGGGCGGAAAGAACGGAAACGTCAATAAACAAAAAGGGTTTTTTTTTGGTTTTTTTTCCTGCTCGCGGCGTGGATTTGAGGCGGACGCGCGGATTTTGGGGCTTTTTTTGGGGTCGTTGTCAGCGAGGTTTGGGTTCGGAGCGCTCCGAGGAGATTTGGGGCAAGTTCGGGTGATTTTGGTTGCTGGAAAGGTCTCAAAGCTGCGAATTTCGTTGGTGTCGTGCGTGAATTTTAGTTTTTTAGTTGAAAAAAATCCCTTTTCTGGCGGAATTTCAGCGTTTGGGGGAGGTTTGGTGGCATTTGAGGTCCTGGGGCTGAGCCTGAAGGGCGAACCCCGAATTCCCACGGATTTTCCCCAAATTTGTGGCCGTGGATTTGCTGCGATTCTCTGGGATTTTCCCCCGATCCGGGCTCAGATTTTTCCTGCTCATGACCAAATCCAAGGATTCTCTGTGGTTATTTTGGGATGGTGGGAACCGCGGACCCGAAATTCCCCCGATTTCCCCCAATTTGCGCCCTCGCAAAAAAACCCCCAAAACCAGAGGAAAACCCAGCGAAAATCCATTTATTTCACCCCAAAATAGCCCGAATTTCAGCTCCCCGAAAGGATTTGGGGTTTTTGGGGTTCCCCGAAATTCACCCCTGGCCGCGGGGGGGTTTTAATTAGCGCTGTTTAATTAATTACCGCGGGGGAGGCGGGGGAGCCTCACCCCGAGACCTTCGCGGGTTCCGCCTCGGCCGCCGAATTATTCCCCAAAATCCCCTTTTTTTCCCGCTTTTAAACCCCGATTTTTCTCCCCAAACCCCGAGTTATCCCCTCCAAACTCGGATTTATCCCCTCTAAATTCGACTCTTTGCCCCAAAATCCTCATTTTTCTCCCCAAACCCCGATTTGTCTCCCCCGAACTCCGATTTATCCCCTAAAAATTCCCATTTATCCCCTACAAATTCGATTATTTCACCCCAAAACTCCATTTTTCTCCCCAAACCCAGATTTATCCCCTCTAAATTCGATTATTTTCCCCAAAATCCCCTTTTTTAACTCCTTCAAACCCCGATTTTTCCCCCCAAACCCCGATTTATCCCCTCCAAACCCGGATTTTTCCCCTCTAAAATCGATTCTTTCCCCCAAAATCCCCATTTCTTCCCCCAAACTCCAATTTATCCCCTCCAAACTCGATTCTGTTCCCCAAAATCCCCATTTCCTTCCCCAAACTCTGATTCCTCTCCTCCAAATTCGATTCTTCTCCCCAAAATCCCATTCCCCTCCCGAAACCCTAATTTAACTCCTCCAAACCCAAATTTAACTCCTCCAAACCCCGATTATTTCCCCCAAAATCCCCATTTCCTTCCCCAAACCCCAATTTATCCCCTCCAAACTCCATTTTTCTCCCCCCAAAACCAGATTTCCCTCCCCAAATCCCGATTTGTCTCCTCCAAACTCCATTCTTTTCCCCCAAAACCCCATTTTCCAACTCAAAATCCCAATTTCACTGCCCCAAACCCCGATTTTTCTCCTTCAAACTCGAATCTTTCCCCCAAAAATCAAATTTCTCTCCTCCAAACCCCGATTTCCCTCCCCAAAATCCCATTTTCCTCCCCAAAATCCCAATTTCCTCCCCAAAATCCCCATCTCTTTTTTAACCCCAGCACCTCCAGCTCCAAACCCCCTCCAGCTCCGCTTCAAAGCCTTTATTTAAACCGGATTTTGGGTCGAAAAAAGCCTTTATTTAAACCCGAATTCTAGGCCGAAACCCCCCCTATTTTAACCCGATTTTGAACCCCAAACCCCCTTTTTTTAACCCGATGGTTGGGTCGAAAAAACCCTTTTTATAACCCGATTTTGAGCCCAAAAAAACCTTATTTAAATCTGATTTTCGGGCCTAAAACCCCCTATTTTAACCCAATTTTCGAGCGGAAAAACCCATTATTTAAAGGTAATTTCTGAGCCTAAAATTCCCTTATTTAAACCCGATTTCCGAACCTAAAAATCCCTTATTTCAACCCGATTTTCGAGCCTATAAATCCCTTATTATAACCCGATTTTGAGCCGAAAAAGCCCTTATTTAAATACGATCTCCGAACCTAAAAAACCCTTATTATAACCCTATTTCCGAGCCTATAAAACCCTTATTATAACCCGATTTTAAGCCTATAAAACCGTTATTTTAACCCCATTTCCGAACCTAAAACCCCCATATTTCAACCCCATTTCCGAGCCAAAAAAACCCTTATTTTAACCCTATTTCCGGACCTAAAAACCCCTTATTTTAACCCGATTTTCAAGCCTATAAAACCCTTATTTTAACCCCATTTTGAGCCGAAAAAACCCTTATTTTAACCCTATCTTCGGTCCGATAAAACCCTTATTAAAACCCCATCTCCGAACCTAAAAAGCCCTTATTTCAACCCGATCTTGAACACCAAAAACCCCTTTTTTTAATCCCATTTTTGAGCCTATTGAACCCGATATTCTGGCGGGTAACCCCCCCTATTTTAACGGGATTTTGAGCCTAAAACCCCCTGATTTTAACCCATTTTGTCCCGTGGAGCCGCTGTGGCTTTTTGGCGCACGAGCTGCGCTCCGCGGGTGCGGGGGGGACGCGGCTGAGGGCGCGCAGGGGGCGCAAGAATTTTTAGGCCGGCAAAACCCTGATTTAAACCCCATTTCGGAACCTAAAAAAACCCCTTATTTCCACCCGATTTTCGTGCCTAAAAATCCCTTATTTTAACCCTATTTCCGAACCTAAAAACGCTTATTTCAACCCGATTTTCGAGCCTATAAAATCCTTCTTATAACCCGATTTTCGAGCGTATAAACCCCTTCTCATAACCCGATTTTGAGCCGAAAACCCCCTTATTTTAATCTTATTTTTAGGCCGCCAAAACCCTTATTTTAACCCAATTTTCGAACCTAAAAACCCCTTATTTAAACCCGATTTTCGAGCCTAAAAAAACCCTTACTTCAACTCGATTTCCGAATCTAAAAAACCCTTATTTCAACTCGATTTTTGGGCCTAAAAACCTTAATTTTGACCCGATTTCCGTGCCGAAAATCCCCTTATTTTAACCCGATTTTCGAGCCTAAAAACCCCTTATTTCTACCCGTTTTTCGAGCCCAAAAACCCCTTATTTTAATCCGAATTTAGGGCCTATTAAACCCTTATTATAACCCGATTTTGAGCCGAAAAAACCCTTATTTTAACTCCATCTTTGGTCTGAAAAAACCCTTATTTTAACCCTATCTCCGAACCTAAAAACCCCTTATTTCAACCAGATCTTGAACCCCAAAACCCCCTTATTTTAACCGGATTTTTGGGCCTATTAAACATGATTTTCGGGCTGGTAAAACCCTTATTCAAACCCGATTTTTGGGCCTAAAACCCCTTATTTTAACCCTATTTCCGAACCTAAAAAACCCCTATTATAACCCGATTTTGAGCCGAAAAACCCCCTATTTTAACCCCATTTTTAGGCCGCCAAAACCCTTATTTTAACCGAACTTTCGAGCCTATAAAACCCTCATTATAACCCGATTTCCGAGCCTATAAAACCCTTAATATAACCCTATTTCCGAGCCTAAAAACCCCGTATTTCAACCCAATTTCAGAATCTAAAAAAACCTTAATTTTGACCCGATTTCCGTGCCGAAAACCCCCTTATTTTAACCCGATTTCCAGGCCTATAAAACCCTTATTATAACCCGATTTTGGGCCGGAAAAACCTTTATTTTAACTCGATCTTTGGTCTGAAAAAAACCCTTATTTTAACCCTATCTCCGAACCTAAAAACCCCTTATTTCAACCCGATCTTGACCCTGAAAAACTCTTATTTCAACCAGATATTGAACCGCAGAACCCCTTATTATAACCCGATTTTTGAGCCTATTGAACCCAATTTTGAGGCTAAAACCCCCTGATTTTAACCCAATTTCCACCCCAACCCCTCCTCTCCCTGCCCGGCTTCGCCCCCTGAAGCCGCTGTGGTTTTTTGGCAGAGGAGCCGCGCTCCGCGGGCGCGGGGGGGACGCGGCTGAGGGCGCGCAGGGGGCGCAAGAATTTTAGGCCGGCAAAACCCTTATTTAAACCCCATTTCGGAACCTAAAAAAACCCCTATTATAACCCGATTTTGAGCCGAAAAAACCCTTATTTTAACCCTATTTTTAGGCCGCCAAAACCCTTATTTTAACCGAATTTCCGAGCCTGTAAAACCCTCATTTTAACCCGATTTCCGAGCCTATAAAACCCTCATTATAACCCGATTTCCGAGCCTATAAAACCCTCATCATAACCCGATTTTGTACCTACAAACCCCTTATTTTTACCCGATTTTTGTCCCTATTAAACCCGATTTTCGGGCCTGCAAAACCCTTATTTTAACGGGATTTTCGTGCCTAAAACCCCCACATTTCCACCCAATTTCGGACCCGCGAAGCCTCCGGGGCCGCTTTCCCTGAAGCCGCTGTGGTTTTTTGGCAGCCGAACCGCGCTCCGCGGGCGCGGGCGGGACGTGGCTGAGGACGCGCAAGAATTTTAGGCCGCCAAAACCCTTATTTAAACCCCATTTCGGAACTTTAAAAAACCCCTATTATAACCCGATTTTGAGCCGAAAAAACCCTTATTTTAACCCTATTTTTAGGCCGCCAAAACCCTTATTTTAACCGAATTTCCGAGCCTGTAAAACCCTCATTTTAACCCGATTTCCGAGCCTATAAAACCCTCATTATAACCCGATTTCCGAGCCTATAAAACCCTCATCATAACCCGATTTTGTACCTACAAACCCCTTATTTTTACCCGATTTTTGTCCCTATTAAACCCGATTTTCGGGCCTGCAAAACCCTTATTTTAACGGGATTTTCGTGCCTAAAACCCCCACATTTCCACCCAATTTCGGACCCGCGAAGCCTCCGGGGCCGCATTCCCTGAAGCCGCTGTGGTTTTTTGGCAGAGGAACCGCGCTCCGCGGGCGCGGGCGGGACGTGGCTGACGGCGCGCAGCGGGCGCAAGAAGCGCTGCCCCTACACCAAGCACCAGACGCTGGAGCTGGAGAAGGAATTCCTGTTCAACATGTACCTGACCCGCGAGCGCCGCCTGGAGATCAGCCGCAGCATCGCCCTCACCGACCGCCAGGTCAAGATCTGGTTCCAGAACCGCCGCATGAAGCTCAAGAAGATGAACCGCGAGAATCGCATCCGAGAGCTCAGCGCTAATTTTAATTTCACCTGAGAGCCGGTTGTTTTTTTTTTTTAGTTTTCTGCCGTTTTTCCCCCCTGGTTGGTTCCGGTTTTGGTGGGGTTTTTTGGGATTTTTTTTTGGTTTATTTTTATTTTTTTATTTTATTGGTTTATTTTGTTATTTCGTTATTTTATTTTATGGTTTTATTCTGTTATTTTATTATTTTGTTCCGTTATTTTTAAATTTTATTCCGTTATTTCTGTCTGTTCTTTTATTTTATTCTTTTATTTTATTCTTTTATTCTGTTATTTAATTCTATTATTTTATTCTGTTCTTTTACTGTTATTTTATTCTTTTATTCTGCTCTTTTACTCTGTTCTTTTATTCTATTATTTTATTCTGATCTTTTATTCTATTATTTTATTCTGTTCTTTTATTTTTTTTATTCCATTATTTCTTCCTGTTCTTTTATTTTATTATTTTATTCCGTTATTTCATTTAATTATTTTATTTTATTATTTTATTATTTTATAATTTTATTTTATTTTTATATTCTGTTCTTTTGCTCCCTTATTTTATTCTGTTACTTTGCTTTATTGTTTTATTTTATTTTATTTTATTTTATTTTATTTTATTTTATTTTATTTTATTTTATTTTATTTTATTCTTTCATTCTGTTCTTTTATTCTGCCCTTTTATTCTGTTCTTTTATTCTATTCTTTTTATTCTATTATTTCATTCTGTTCTTTTTTTGTTTTAATCTGTCCTATTTTATTTCATTTTGTTATTTTTTTAAATTTTATTCTGTTCTTTTTTTATTTTATTCTTTTCTTATTTTCTTCTGGGTTTTTTTTTATTTTATTCTCACATTTTTTTTAAATTTTATTCTGCCCCTTTTTTAATTTTATTTTGCCATTTTTTATTTTATTCTCCCCATTTTTTATTTTATTCTGTTCTTTCCCTCCCTGACCTCATCCCATCGCCCCCCAGCAAAAACTCAACCGGCAAAACGCCCAAAAAACCACAAAATCAGATTAAAAAAAAATCAAATTAAAGGACCTCCAGCGGATTTCAAAACGCCCAAAAAAACACAAAATCAGATTAAAAAAAAATCAAATTAAAGGACCTCCAGCGGATTTCAAAACGGCAAAAAAAATGAATAAAACAAAAGGACCTGCAGCGGTTTGCAAAGAAATAAAATAAAATAAAATAAAACGAAGGAAAAAAGGACCCGGAGCGGTTTAAAAAACAGCAAAAAGAAGAAAAACCCAATAAAACAGAAGGACCTGGAGTGGATTTTGCGCTCTGAGCGCCACCAGGGAATTTTTTTTTTTTGCACCCTCGCGGTTTCTCGGTGGAGGAATAAAAAAAAGGTGGAGACGGTGGCTAAAAAAAATATTTAAAAATATTAAAAAAAAAATCAAAAATTATAAAAAAATGGTCAAAAATTATAAAAAAACATCCAAAAATATAAAAAAAATATCAAAACTTCTCAAATCCCGACCTTCCCGAAGGTTTTAAGTTATTTCCTCGCAGCACAAAAGCAGAAGGACTTTTCCCCCAGGTGTGGTTTTTATGTTTAGGGGGGGGGAATAAAAGCCCCAAAGTTTGGGTTTTTTCCCCCCAAATCCTGGCGCGGCTGGGGTTTGTGTGATAAAAACGGCGAAAAAAAAGCCCCAAAAAAAAAAGGGAAAAAAAGGCAAAAAAAAAGGAGATGGATTTTGTATGAGAATGGTGAAATTCGGGTCGCAGCGGGGAATTCTCGCGGCTCCTCCCGGGGAAAGCGACGCCGTCCTTAAAATTAAATATTGAAGGGGAATAAAAAGCAGGGGTGGGGAAAAAAAAGGGCGAAAATTAAAGAATGAAAGAGTTCCGGGGTGATTTGATGGAAAGGGGGAAAGAATTAATAATCCTAATAATTATTTTTCAAAAGTCCATTTCTCGTGGCTGTGGTATTTAAACGTTCTCCTGTACGTGTTCATCCTCTGCATGCACCCTCCGAAAATAAATTTAATACAACCGTGGACGAGCGGCTTCCTTAAAGCGTGAATTCCTTTTTTTTTAATTTCATTTTTAAGGGTGTTAAATTATTTATTTAATTTTTTTTTTAAAGGTGATGAGGAGAGGGGGGGGGAGGAAAAAAAAAAACCCCTTCATTCCCAACCCCCCTCTCCGCCAACACCTCTATAAATAAGATTTTTTTTCCCCCTCGTTTCCCCCCTCAATTCTCATCGTTTTAAACCTTCCAGGAGCCTCTGGCGGCTTGGGGGATATTTTAATTATTTTATATCTTTTTTTTTTTTAATTATTTTTTTATTTAATATATAAATATATTAAAAAAAAAAAAAAAAGCGAGAAGGCCCCATAAAGGTTGATTTAAATATTATCCAGGTGACCACCAATAAGTCAAGGTCATAAAACAGCGATGTCAGGACGCGCTGGAGGTGGATTTTATGATCTGCAAATATAAAATGTGCCGCAGCAGTAAAAAAAAAAAAAATGCATTTAAAAGGTGACTGCGCGGGAGCGAAGGGAGGCAGAGCCCGAGCGGCGACCTTGGGATGCGCAACTCCCTCCGCGGAGCTCGCCGGGATTTCATTTTGCAATTTTTTAATAATATTTTTACATTTTTTTTCACATTTTTTGGGGCCTTTTTTGGTGGACGGATGGGATTAAACCTCCGGGAAAAAAAAAAAAAAAACACCCGCGGAAATTCGGGGATTTTGGGGATGGCGGCCTCAAGGTAAGGCAAGGATTTCTTATTTTTGGGTGGTTCTGGGTGGGTTTTTGTGGTCTCGGGTTTTTCTCGCCTCGGGTTCCGCGCGTTTTCCGCGGGGGTTTTAAGGGTGGGGGTTGGCGCCGATATTCCCGTTTTTTCCTGGTTTTTTCCCCCAAAATTCCCGGCTCGGGGAGCGGCGGAGGCTCCGCGGAGAGCGGGGATTGGCGGAAATTCGGGAATTTCGGCGAGGATTCGGAGCCGCGCTGAGCGGGACGCGGAGCTTGCGCGGATTCCCGCAGCTCCAGGGTGGATTTTTGGGTTAAATCCGCGCGATTTGAGCGCTGGGATTGACAGAAATTCGGGAGTTTCGGGGAAGATTCGGAGGATTTGGAGCCGCGCTGAGCGGGACGCGGAGCCTCCGCGGATTCCCCTCCTCGGGATGGATTTTTTTCGGTTAAATCCGCGCGATTTGAGCGCTGGGATTGGCGGAAATTGGGGAATTTCGGGGAGGATTTGGAGCCGGCGCGGATTCGCGCAGCTCCAGGATGGATTTTTTGGGTCGAATCCGCGCGATTTCAGCGCTGGGATTGATGGAAATTCGGGAATTTCGGCGAGGATTCGGAGCCGCGCTGAGCAGGACGCGGAGCCTCCGCGGATTCCCCTCCCAGGGTTGGATTTTTGGGTTAAATCCGCGCGATTTGAGCGCTCCGAGGTCGCGACGCGGCGGCTCCGGCTCCGACCCGCGAGAATTGGCGATTTTGGGGCTGATTTACCCCAAAAGCGGCGCGATCGAAGCGATTTGATGGCATTGGAGATAAACTCGAGGAAAAAGCCGCTCCGGGGTGGATTTTTGGGGCGATTTCCCTTCTTTTCCCGAACTGCGGATTTCGGGCAGCGAGCCCAGCAACAAAGGGGGCGAATTTCCTCCTTTCCTCTCCCGTTTTTCCTCATTTTTCCCTCATTTTTCCCTCTTTTTTCGCACCTTCCTCCCACCCCTCCATCCCCTCCTCCTCCTCCTCTCGTTTCCGTTTTACCCCGGATTTATTTTGGGGTTTTTTTTGGGTTTTTTGGGGGTTTTTTGGGGTTTTTTTGCCCGCTCTGGCAAGAGGGGGCGAATTTCCTCCCATCCTTTCCCGTTTCCCCTCATTTTTTCCTCATTTTCCCTCATTTTTCCTCTTTTTCCGCACCTTCCTCATTCCCTCCTCCTCCTCCTCTCGCTGTCCTCTGTGTCCCGGCTTTATTTTGGTTTATTTTTGGGTTTTTTGGGTTTTTTGGGGGTTTTTTTCCCCTTTTCCGCCCGCTCTGGCAAAAGGGGGCGAATTTCCTCCCATCCTTTCCCATTTTCCCTCTTTTTATCCTCATTTTCCCCACCTTCCTCACTCCCTCCTCCTCCTCCTCTCGCTGTCCGCTGTATTTTGGTTCATTTTTGGGTTTTCCGGGTTTTTTTGGGGTTATTTTCCCCCGCTCTGGCAAAAGGGGGCGAATTTCCTCCCATCCTCTCCCATTTTCCCTCTTTTTATCCTCATTTTCCACTCATTCCCCCCTCATTTCCCCCACCTTCCCCATTCTCTCCTCCTCCTCCTCTCACTGCCCACTTTATTTTGGTTTATTTCTGAATTTTTAGGGAGTTTTTAGGGTTTTTTAAGGTTTATAAGTGTTTTTTTTTGTTGTTTTTTTGGTTTTTTTCGCCTATTTTTCATCATTTTTCCGGTTTTTTTTATTTTTCCTCATTTTTTCAGTTTCAATTCCTCTTTTTTTTGGTTCTTTTGATTTTTCCGGTATTTTTTTTTGCCCGCTCCGGCAGAAACGCGTGGATCGCAGCGCAGCTGATCTGTGGTTTAGGTAGTTTCATGTTGTTGGGATGGGCTTTTAGCTCGGCAACAAGAAACTGCCTTAATTACGTCAGTTCGTCTTCATCAAGGGCAGCACCCGCGGCTCCGCCGGGCGCGCCCCGGGGCGCTCCTTGCGCACCCGCGCAGCGAGCAGCGAGCGCCGGCCGCCCCTTAAAGAATCCCCCCCAAAAAAAAGAGATTAAAAAAATCCCCGTCCCGAAAATCCCCGAAAATCCCCCAAAAATCCCCGTCCCGATGCGGGGTCGGCAACGAACCCGCCCCGATCCCCCCACCCCAAGCAGGGATTTTTGTCTTGTTTAATTTGATTTTTAAAATTATTTTGATTTTATTTTTACGCCTTTTTATTTGATTTTTTTTTGCCGTTTTAATTTCATTTTTTGCCCCTTTTAATTTGATTTTTTTCCCCTTTTTATTTGATTTTTTCCCTTTTTATTTGATTTTTTTTGCCCTTTTTATTTGATTTTTTACCCTTTAAATTTTATTTTTTACCCCTTCTAAATTTAATTTTTTCCCCTTTTAATTTGCTTTTTACCCCTTTTTATTTGATTTTTAAACCCCTCTTTTAATTAATTTTTACCCCTTTCAATTTTTTACCCCTTTTTTATTTAATTTTTTACCCCTTTTAATTTGATTTTTACCCCTTTTTAATTTAATTTTCACCCCTTTTAATTTAATTTTTCCTCCTGTTAATTTGATTTTTTACCCCTTTAAATTTGACTTTTAACCCCTTTTTAATTTAATTTTCACCCCTTTAAATTTAATTTTTACCTCTTTTAATTTGATTTTTTAACCCCTTTTTATTTTTATTTTTGGCCCCTTTTTCTTCGGTTTTTTTGGCCCCTTCTTATTTGGATTTTTTTACCCCAATTTTCCCCCCTTTTGTTGCTGGAACGATGAACGACAAAAGCAGCGCCTTTTTTGCCCTTTTTCCACCCAAAATCTCGGCCGTGCCCCCAGCGCGGGGGTAAAAAAATGAGAGAAAAAAATTCAATTATTCATAAAAATAATAAAAAATCCAAATTTTAACCCCCTCCCTCTTTCCCCATCCCCCTGGCGGCTTCTAAACCCCTAAAATTCCATAAAAATTCAATTTTTTTGGAGCTGGGAATGCGATTTTGGGGATTTTTGGGGGGGGTTTTGGGGGTGTTGGGGAGCGCTGAATTTTTGGGGGGGTTTTGTTGGTTCTGGGAGCTGAACCCTTAAAAAAACACAAAAAAACCTCTCAGGGTTTCGGGGAGGTGAAAAAAAAGGGGAAAAAAATCAAAATTTGTGATGTTTTAATGCAGGCCACAACCAGGGATTAAAGTTAATATTTTCCCCATTTTTTTCCCATTTTTAATCTGAATTTTCCCATTTTTAATCTGAATTTTCCCATTTTTAATCTGAATTTCCAGCCGCTCTGCGGAGCCCGGGTTGGGAATTCCTCTGGAATAAAAACACCTTAAAAAATCAGGAATTGGGGCTGGAGGAAATCAGGAGAAGCAGCAAAAAAAATTGTGATTTTTTTTTCCCCCAAAATTGTGATTTTTCCCCAAAAAATTGTGATTTTTTTCCCCAAAAAATTGTGATTTTTTCCCCCCCTTTTTTCCACCTCAAAAGTGGAAAAGTCGCGGAAGTTGTGCCGGGTTTGAACGCCAAAAAAATGGGGTAAAAAGCGAGAAATTGAGCGAAATAAAGCAAAAATCGGTGAGAAAAGAGGTCTGGAAACGCCAAGAGGAAAAAGTGAATTTTAAGGTGAAAAATCGGGAATTTTTGGAGCGTTTCCTGCTGGTTTTTGGTGGATTTGAGCGTCCCGAAATCCCAAAAATCCCGGGATTTTGGCGGTGTCGGGATGAGGTTGAGAGGAGCGGGAATTGAGCCCAAAATTCGGAAGATTTTGGGGTTTTGGCTGCTGGTTTTAGCCGGAATTGTGATTTTTAGGTGTTGTTTTTGCTGTGAATCGTGAATTTTCGGCGGTTTTGGTGTGAATTGTGATTTTTGGGTGGTGTTTTTGGTGTGAATTGTGATTTTTAGGTGCTGTTTTTGCTGTGAAATGTGAATTTTAGGGGTTTTTTTTGCTGTTAATTTGGATTTTTGGTGGTTTTGGCTGTGATTTGTGAATTTTGGGTGTTGTTTTCATTGTGAATTTGGATTTTTGGGGGATGTTTGGGTGATTTTGGCTTCTCCCCCGAAGTTGTCGCGGCAGGGGTTGATTCCCATTGCGAAAATCGCGGTTTTTCGCCTCAAAACGGGGGCTGGGGGGGGGTGGAAAAATGAGAATAAATGGAATTAATGGTTGAATATCGGCTTTTTGCGCTCTGCTTGGGGTTCAAAATGCTCGGAAATGTCGCTGGTTTTGGGGCAAATCGCTGCTGTTTTGGGGCGCTTTCGTCATTCTGGGGGGGGGGCAAAAAAAACGGAATTAAAAAGCGGCAAAAACGGCGAAAGAAGAGGAAAAAAGAGGAAAAAAAGAGGAAAAAAAGAGGAAAAAAAGAAGAAAAAAAGACAAAAAAATACGAAAAAAAAAGACGAAAAAAAAGAGGAAAAAAAGAGGGAAAAAAGAGGAAAATAAAGAAGAAAAAAAAAAAGGAAGAAAAAAATTCCACCCCACGCTGCTTTAAATTAATATTTCAGCAGGGACAAGGTTGATTACTGGTAGGTTTAAAAGTAATTATTTGATATCAACGCTGTGATAATTGAATGATTTAAAGGTTTAATTGTATTTATGACGAGTTTCGCCTTCTCGGGGTTAACAATCCGCGCGTTTCTCCTCTTTAATTTTATTTTATTCCATTTTATTTCATTTTTTTCCCCTTCCTTTTCCAGCAGCGCGGGGCAGACAAACGCAATTCCTTTATTAATTTCTTATTAAGATTGATTTTTTAAAAATTTTATTACCGAGCCACCCCCTGGAGAGGGGAGAAAAAGAGGAATAAATAAAAGAAAATAATAAAATCAAAGAATAAAATAGAAAAAGGCAGCGAAATTTAAAATCCGCCCGTCAACCCCAACCCCAGAAACGCCATAAAAAAAAACTTCCAATCTCCCCCACTGGTTTTTAATTATGAAATTAAAGCTGCGCAGGGGACGGGGAGGGGGTGGAATTTATGGATTTTCCAGGGATGCGCCGATTTTTTATGGAAAACCGGGAGCAGCTCAAAGCCACCCCTCGCTGCTCTCCCGGTGTTTTATATTTTTATTTCATTTTTTTTCGGGGTTTGTTCCGCTTTTTTTCGCCGGTTTTTAAATGTATTTATTTTTATATCGTTATTATCATTTTCCTGGCGGATTTCCCCTGGAATTCTCCGCTCCCGGCAGGTGGAATCCCAAAATCTCGGAGCTTCCTCTGCGTGGGCGAGCGGCGCCCTCGGGGCTCGATTTTATCCTTCTTGAGCGGCAAAAAAATCCAAAAAACCCAAAAATCAGGGAAAAAAGCATAAAAATCTGGCAGGAAAAGCGCCGGGATCGCGCGGATGAATTTTGGGGATTTTTTTTTGGGATTGATTGGGATGGATTTTGGCGGCGATTGAATAAAATCTGATTTTTTTGGGGTGTTCGCAGGTGGGGATTTGGGGGGAGAGAGGAGACGGGAAAAGAAAAGAGAGGGGGAAAAAGGGCTGGAAAATATCGGGAATGGTGGGAAAAGCGCAGGAATCGCCCTAAAAATTTGGGGAAAGAGGAGTCGGGAAAAAGAGAAAAAAAAAGAGGGAAAAAAGGGCTGGAAAAAAAAGTCTGGAAAATCCCGGGAATGGTGGGAAAAGCGCAGGAATCGCCCTAAAAATTTGGGGAGAGAGGAGCCGGGGAAAAGAGAATAAAAGAGGGGAAAAAAAGGCTGGAAAATAACGGGAAAAAGGGCTGGAAAATACCGGGAATGGTGGGAAAAACGCAGAAATCTCCCCAAAAATTTGGGGAAAGAGGAGCCGGGAAAAAGAGAAAAAAAAAGAGGGAAAAAAGGGCTGCAAAAAGAGGCTGGAAAATACCCGGAAAAAAGGCTGGAAAATGCCGGGAACGAGGGAAAAAATGCAGAAATCTCCCAAAAAAAATTTGGGGAGAGAGGAGCCGGAAAAAAGAAAAAAGAGGGGGGAAAGTGCTGGAAAAAAAAGAGGAGAAAAAAGGGCTGGGAAAGAAAATGGGGCTGGAAAACACCGGGGAAAAAGGGCTGGAAAATCCCGGGAACGGTGGGAAAACCTCCGGAATCTCCCCAAAAATTTGGGGACAGAGGAGCCGGGGAAAAGAAAAAAAGAGGGGGAAAAAGGACTGGGAAAAGGGGCTGGAAAAAGGGACCGGAAAAAAAAGGGCTGGAAAAAGGGGTTGGAAAAAGGGGCTGGAAAATGCCGGGAACAGTGGGAAAACCTCCGGAATCCGCCCGAAATCCCGAGGCGCTGGAGCCGCGGAGGATCCGCGCAGCATCCGCGCAGGTACCGCGGTTCGGGATGCGCCAAATCCCATTAAAAAATCCCCATTTCCCGGGCTTTTTTTGGGATCGAATCCTCGGGATCGCGGCTGCCGCCGCAGGCCGGAGCCGCCGGGCTGGAATCCAAACCCTTCCCCCTCTCCCCGCCCTCCCCCGCCGCTTTTTTGGGTTTTTTGGGGGTTTTTTTTGTCTCCTCCGAGGGCACCGGGCGCTTCCCCAACACCTTTGGGGCCGGGAGCGGGGCAGACAATGGGACGGCGCAGACACAACTCGCGCCCGCGGTTATCTATGCTAATTACGCTAATTACAGCCTGTCTGGCGCGCGGCTAATAAATGAATAAACGCGGCGGCGGAAAGGACGCGAAAAATGTTTCTCCGGGCGGTGTTGGCCTCGCCTTCTCTGGGTTCGGGCTTGTTCCTCCCCGTTCCTCTTTGTATTTATGGGGTTTTAAAATTTTTTAAAATTTTTTTAGGTGTAATTTTATGATTTTTTTTTCCCCTTTTCTTGACCCGGCGCATCGGGAAAAAAAAAATAATTAAAAATCCGCAGCGAAAGCGAGGAGGAAAAACTCGGATTTTTCCAACCCGCGGGAGGGTGAGGTTGGAGAGGAGAGAGAATGAAATTTTGGGGTTTTTCTGGGGTGGGGGAAGCAGAACGCGCTTAAAGAAATGGTTGGGGGAGCTTTAATTGCGGCTCGGAATTTATTGCGCGCCCGCGGTAGCTCCAGCGCGGAGGGGGGCGGGGGGGGGACAGGAATTCTGAGCCCGAGCTGGGGGGGAGGCAGCGAGCAGGTAAAAAATCCCCACAGAGGAATTTTAATTTTAATTTTAATTTTAATTATTTTTTTCCGGCAAAAAAAATGAGGAATTGTCCTTTTTTTATATCGGGGATTCTCGTCCCGGGCGGGTTTTCCGTGGGAGGAATTGGAATAAATTGGATTTTTAAGTTTGAAGAGGGTTTTTAGCAAGGAGTGAAACGCCGAAAATTGATTTTTTTTCACCCATATTTTATTCACCCGGAGAGGAAATCCCGGGATAATCCAAAACACCGGGAAAACCCCGCTGCTTCTGCCTCCTTTGTGCGCAAAAATCCCATTTTTGGGGGGTTGTTTTGAGGAAAAAAGCGGCGGAAAAGGAACAAAAGGGAGCGAGCGAGAACTTGGAGGAACAGGAGGAGAGGGGGGAAAAAAAAGGGACAAAGAGAGGCTGGAAAAAAAGGGAATTTTGGTTCGGGGTGAAGGTCGGGAAAGCGGCGCCCGGGGCTCCGGAGGGGCAGGAGATCCCAAAACGCCGATTTGGGGTAAAATGCGACCTTGACTGTGGGGTTTGAACAGCGGCACCCGCGGGGATTTGGGGGATTTTATGGATTTTGGGGGGGTTCGGGGATTTTTGGGATTTTTTTGGGGATTTTTTTGGGTTTATTGGGGATTTTTGGGGGATTTATTTGGATTTTTTGGGGGTTTTGGGGGTTTTTGTCCCCCCTCCTCCGGAGCCCCCCGAGCTCCGCGGGGTCCTCGGGGCTTTGGGGAACTCGGAGCTGGGAAAAAGGGGAAAATTCCCGATCTTCCCCCAAAAATCCCGGGCGGCTCCGGCTGCTGCTTCCAGCAGGGAAAAAAAAAAATCCTAAAAATCCCCAAAAAGCCAAAAAATTCCCCCAAAACCAGCGCCAGCCTGGCCACGAACGGGGCCGTTCATTTTATTTTCTCCTCCTCTTTTTCCTACCCCTTTTCCTTCTTTTTTTACTTTAATTTTTTTATTTTTTTTTAAATTGGGTTATTTTTTCCCCCATTTCCTCCCAATCTGGGCGGATTTTGGGAGCTCGGGATCATTTTTTTGGGGGGGGATTTGGAGCAGGATTTGAGCTCCAAAAAGGTGCTCGAACAAAGACGGAATTTTCCGTATCCTCCTCTCTCCTCTCTATTTATTTTTATCATTATCGCTATTATTTATTGTTATTATTTTATACTTGAATTTTTATTTATTTTTATTTATTTTTTTATCTCCGCCAGGAAATAATAAATCTCCTCGGCGCTGTCGGAGTTTTTCTTCCTTATTTTTTTTCCCCCCCCCCGCGGATTCCAGAGGAGGGAAAAGACCTCGAGTTTCACCCTCAAATCCCGGGAATCTCCCCCAAAAACAGCCCCGGGAATCTCCGATCTGGGAATTCCAGCCGGGAACATTCCCGGAGCTCGCTGCTCCCTCTAGGAATTTTCCCCTCTCCAGGATTTCGCCCCCACCCACGGCGAGGTTTTGGCGTCGAGACGAGCGGGAAAGGAGCGGATTTTATAAGGATTTTAGAGTGATTTGATAAGAATTTTACAGAGATTTTATTGTGATTTTATACTGATTTTATAGTGCTTTTGTAAGGATTTTATTGAGATTTTATAAAGATTTTATTGAAATTTTATAAGGATTTTATTGAGATTTTATAAGGGTTTATTTTTGAGATTTAATAAGGATTTTATTTGGGTTTTATTGAGATTTTATCGGGATTTTATAGGGACTTTATAAGGATTTTATAAGGACAGGCGGAATTTTTCTGGGGGGGGGGGTGAATTTTATGGGGTTCCCCATCGTGGTTCGGGATTCGGAGTGGGGGATTCTCTGCCTTGAGCCGCGTTTTTAACCCCAAGCCGAGTTTTAAGCCCGGCTTTAACCCCAAACCCAAATTTTTAACCCCAACCCCCTCATTTTTAACCCCCAAACCCCCATTTTTAACCCCAAAACCCCACATTTTCAACCCCAAACCCCCCATTTTTAACCCCAACCCCGCGTCCCCAACCCCGCTCCTCGCAGATCTCCAGAGGAGGAATTTTTTAATACCAAAATTCCTTTCCCACCCCACTCCGGGAGTGGAAAAAAATCCGATTTTTCCACGTGAAAAAGGCAGGAATCGGCGCCTTTGTGTGACACCGGCTCCATCCCGTGACCTTGCCTGGCAAAAACCCCGAGCCCGGCATCGCTCCCGCTCCTCCCCGCGCAATTCCCGGCGGAATTCCCGTTTTTCCCCCTCTGGAAAATCCTCCCCGAGCTCCTTTTCCTCCTCCCCGCTCCGTCTCTGCCTCTCATTTTCCTCCCTCTCTTCTTTCCCCTTTTCCCGGCTGCTTTTGTGAGGATTTTTAATTAAGAATCGCTCCCCAAAAAATGGGGAAAATCCAGGGTTTTCCCTCCCTTTCCGTCAGGAAGCGTTTGGGAAGTGGGGATGGATGAAAGGGATAACGAGGGTAATTTAATTTATTTAAAATTTATTTTCAATTCATTTTTATTTATATTTATTTTGATTTTGATTTTATTTTTTTTTTACCCTCCCATCAACACCAAAAATGCCCCCGAGTGGAGGCCGGGGATTTCAGGGATAAATCGGGCTGGGAAAAGGCCAAGGAGAAATCCCGGAGCCGCTGGAAAAATTCCCTTTAAAGAATCCCCAAAAAAAACCTCAAAACTCAGCGAGGGAGAAATTCTGGCGAGAGGGGGGGACTTTTTTTGGGGAAAAAATCGGATTTTCCCCGCACGAATTCCTGGTTTTTACCGAAAATCCCGTTTTCCCCCGCATCTCTGGGATATCCAATCCTTTAAATTTTGGGTTTTCTCTGGGGCAAATTTGGATTTTCCCTTTGGGGTTGCGCCTGGGGGGGTTTTGGGGGAGATTTTTGGGTCGTTTTGGGTTTTTTTCCCCATTTCTGCCTCAATCCTCGCCTGGGTTTCCCTCATTCTCCTCCTCCCGGTCGCGGATTAAAAAGGGGGGGAAAATGAGTGAAAATCGCTGGGTTTTGGGTCCGTGGGGCTGGGGCAGAGCGGTGACATTGGGGACACCCCCCCCAGCCCCGATTTTTTCCCTTTCCTCCCCAAATTTTCCCCGCTTCCCTCCCGCCTTCAGGGACCGCGAGAACCCCGGAGAAGGCAGAAAAATCCATTTATTTTCATGGGGCTTTCGGCTTAAAAATCAAAAATAAAACGCAGGGAGATAATTTTATTTCCCGAGGGGTTTAATTGGATTTTTTTTTGGGGTGTTTCTCCGCTTTTTTTGGGGCTGATCCGGGCGGGCGCTCCTCACCTACCTGGCTTTCCTTACAAAAACAAGGTGAATTCCCCCAAAAAAACGCCGTTCAAAAAGCGAATTTTTGAACTTCTCCGCTGGCTTTGATGCAAAAAAAAACCCAAAAAAACCCCAAAAAAACCCCAAAAAAAACCACGAAAACTTTCCAGGCGTCACGCGCATTAAAAACCCCAAAACAACAATAAAATAAAAACAGTCAAAGCAAAATAAAAATAGAAAGCTCGTGTGGGCAGCGCGCGTTGCTGCTTCCTCCATCCCCCCCCGGAGCTGCCGCCAGCTCCGTCCTGCGCTTGTTTTATTTAATGAACGACACATTTATGAACAATCAAATGATCCTCGTAAAAATTTTATTGAAGGACATAAAAAGAAAAAAAAACAACCATTCCCCGGCTCCTTCCAGCGCCGCAGCCTCGCCGAAGCTCCGATTTTCCTTCTTTATATTTTTAATTTTTTATTTTTTTAATTTGATTTTTTTTTGGCGTGCGGGAGGCGGTTTTTTATTGTTATTATCGCTATTATCGCTACCGTCATTATTATTATTGTTATAATTATTACACCGCCTCTTTTTTTGGGTCAAAAATCCGTTTCGAACCATCCATAATTTCATTTTTTTCCCGCTGCTGGCGACGCTCCTCGCTCAGCGCCGCGGCCGCGGCGAGGAGACAGCGCTGCCAAAGATGACAAAAGCGCTTTTTCCCCCCTTTTTTCCAGCTCCCATCTCCTCTTTTTTTATTCCCCCCCCTCTCCGCTCCCCTCCGCGCCTGCGGACGGTGAGAGGGGGGGTCCCCACCTCCAACTCTCCCTTCTCCCTTATTTTTTTCCCAAGAAAATTCGGGTTTTTTTTTAAAAACCCGCGTCCCCCGCAGCCGCGCGGGGAGGAAGAGGAAGGACAGAGATGAATTGCGTCGAGAAATAGTTCCACCTTCCTTCCACCTTCCTCCCCTGCTCTCCTTCCTTCCTTCCTTCCTTCCTTCCTTCCCCGCTTCCCTCCCCGCATCCCCGCCTGCCTCTCGCCGCAGCCTCGGGGAGAATCTCCCCCCTCCCGGCCGAGCATCCGCGGCCGCCGCGCATCCTCCTCCTCCTCCTCCTCCTCCTCCTCCTCCTCCTCATCTCCTCCTCCTCCTCATCTCCGCCCCCGTTTCCACTTTTTTTAATATATATATTTTTTTTTTTTTTTTAAGGAAAAGCTGGGTGGCGTCACGGATTTAAAAAAATATATATATTAAAAAAAAAGAGAAAAAAAAAGAAAAAAAGGAGGGAAAAAATTTTAAAAAAAGGGATAGGATGAAGAAGAAAAAAAAAAAAAAAAGAAAAGGGAAAAAAAAAAAAAAAAAAAGCCCTGCGGATTGATCCAGGCGATATTTTTGGGTAAATACAATCACGTGAGGCTCCCGCAGCCAATGGCGCGGTGGGAACGGCTGGAAAAAATAATTACCTGCCCTGATTGTTCTATGAGCAGATAAAAAGTACACATAACACTTCATACAATAATCCGATGAATGTAAAACAGACGGGGGCGAGCGAACCATGTCGGCCACGGGCCCCATCAGCAACTACTACGTGGACTCCCTGATCGGCCCCGACAACGAGGAGCTGCTGGGGCCGCGCTTCGCCGGCGCGGCCGCCGCTCGCCCCGCGGGGCTGGTGCCGGACTGCGGCGATTTCCCCTCGTGCAGTTTCGCCCCCAAACCCGCCGTTTTCACCGCCTCGTGGGCGCCCGTGCCCTCGCAGCCCTCGGTGGGCTTCCCCCACCACCCGCACCCCGCCGCTCCCCCGTACGGGCCCCCGCAGGCGGCCGAGCCCAGGTACGTGCGGACCTGGCTGGAGCCGCTGGCCGGAGCCGTGTCCTTCCCGGCGCCTTTCGGGGCTCGCCACTACGGCCTCAAGGCGGACGCGTTCGGGCCGCGCAGGGCGGAGTGCGGCCCCGCGGAAGGGCGCGGAGGATACGCGGATTTCGTGTACGGGGAGCTGCGGGAGCGAGCGGCGCAGACCATCCCGTCCTCCCCCGAGGCCGAGGCCATCGCTGCTGCCGGCAAACACAAAGAAGAAAAGCACGAATTAGACCCCAGTAAGTCCAAGTCATTCTTGTTTACGACCCCGCGGAAGGCATTGGCGGCTTCCAGGACCCCACTCAATAAAATGAAATTACCTTAGAGAGAGAGAGAGAGGAGAGGAGAGGAAAGAGAGGGGCAGAGCCCGACCCTAAAACTCCAGAGCCGCAGGAAGGGTCTGGGGGTTTCGGGCCGCTCCACTTTGTTCCGGGCTTTTTTTTGGGGTTGTTTTTTTTTAATTTATCTTTGGAAAAAATCCCTTTTTGTTTTTCTTTATTTATTTTTATTTATCTTTGGGAAAATCCCTTTTTGTTTTCCTTTATTTTCCTTCATTTTCTTTTATTTTCCTTTATTTTCCTTTATTTTTCTTTATTTTCCTTCATTTTCTTAATTTTTATTTATTTTCCTTTATCTTCCTTTATTTTCCTTCATTTTCCTTCATTTTTCTTAATTTTCCTTAATTTTCCTTCATTTTCCTTTATTTTCCTTTATTTTCCTTTATTTTTCTTCATTTTTCTCCATTTTTCTCCATTTTTCTTCATTTCCCCCCCCTTTTTAATATAAATTTTTATCCAATTTTTTTATTCCGCTGAAGGTGCTGCTTTGATCCCCCCCCTCCCCATTCCACCGGGGCAAAACCCCCCCAAAATACTAATAAATAATAATAATAATGATAATTTTAGGGGAACTGCGCGTGCGAGAGAAGGGGAAGGTGAAACAGAGAGCGGGGGAAAACCTTTTTATTTTTTTGGCTTCCCTAAAAAAAATTCCGACTTTCCAGGAACAAGGAAGAGTTTGGGAATGCCCGGGAGCGAGCGTGCGGATGTGGGGGTGGATTTGGGGCTGGATTTGGATTTATTTTGAGGGTGGGGATGAAGGGAACATCCCTTTTATCTCCCGCAGAAATCAATAAAAAGCTCGGGCCGGGCGCTTCTTCCCAAAAATCCCCCGGAAAAAACCCCAAAATTCCCGCTCCACGTGGGAATGAAGGGAAAGGTGGGAGCCTGGGCAGGGCTGGGAGGGAGAAATGAGGAGGAAAATGGGGATTTTGGGGCATTTTGGAGGCTCAGTGCGGCAGGAGGCGGAGAGGGAAAGGGGAGAAGCAAAAACCTGCGACTCAAACCCCCGAAAAACCCCAAAAACCCCAAAACTCAGGCACCAAAACCCCGAAAGATCCCAGGGGCAGCGAGCAGGTAACGGAGAGAGGGCAAAAAGCGGCCGGAATGAGCCCAAAAAACCCGCGGAGGGGACGCTGGGGACACTTTTTGGGGTGACTTTTGGGGGATTTGGGGCTGGCGGCCCCGGGGCCGGCGCTCGCCCCTTGGCCCGGGCCGGCCGGGCCGGGGCCACCGAATTTGGGGTGAAAAAGCCGCACTTTGGCTGCTCGGAGCGCCCCCAAAAACCCTCAAAGAGGGGGAAAAGCTGCACCCCGAAGCCGCGGCGTGAAAAACCCTTTATAAAAAAACCCCAAAACCCCCCCAAAAAAACCTTTAAAAATCCCCAAAAAAACCCCTAAAAAATCCCTAAAAAAACCCTTAAAAAAACCCAAAAAAAACCCCAAAAATCGGATTTTTGCGGCCATCCCGGAGATATAAAATGAAATAAAAACTCAAATAAAACGCAGCGCGGTTTGCAGGTCCGGGAGAGCTTCTGGGGGAAAAGTCTTGGCGAGCTGAGGTTGTAAAAAAAGAGTTTATGGGCCTATGAAATGGTGGGAATTTTGAGTTTTTACGACTGCGTTCCTCGATTACCGCCAGCAGCAGCAGCAGCCAGGAGAGCCTTTCAGTAGGATTATTTTTATTTTATTTTATTTTAAAATTATTTTATTTTATTTTATTTTATTTTATTTTATTTTATTTTATTTTATTTTATTTTGATTTATTTTATTTTAATTTATTTTATTTTGTATTTTATTGTACTTTATTTTTATTTTATTTTCTTTTGTTTTAATTTTAAACTATTTGATTTTATTTTTAAATTATTTGATTTTGTTTTATTTGAAAATTATTTTGTTTTATTCTATTTTTTATATTACTTAATTCTATTTTCTTACTATTTTATTTCATTTAATTTCATTTTAAAACCCAGCGTGCCCGCTTTTTTATTTCTCTATTTTTCTATTATTATTATTATTATTATTATTATTATTATTATTATTTTACTGAAAGTATTTTTTGGGGGATTATTTTACTGAAAGTTTCATTTTTATTTTACTGAAGGTTTTTTTTTTGGAGTTTTTTTTTATTTTTACTGAAAGTTTTTTCTTGGATTTTTTTTTTTGTTGAAAGTTCATTTTTGGGATTTTCTTTTTTAACCAAAAGTTCTTTTTTTGGGTTTTTTTTTTCCTTAAAAAACCCCAAAATTCGAGAACGGCAGCGAAAAGAGAAAAAGGAAGCGCCCCCCCCCCCTTCCAAAATAAACAGATTTAAAAACCCCTCGCCAAGGTCAATTAAAATATTTAATTAAGAGCTGTTAATTAAGCAGGGTCCGGCTGAAAGGCGCGGAGAGGGGGGGGCGGGAAAAATTATTATTAATAATAATAATAATAATTATTAGGATTAATATGAATTAAAAAAGAAAGGCCGGTTTTGTACTTTGATTTTTTTTCTCCCCCACGCATCCCAAAAAAGGGTAAAAAATTGGGAAAAATGGGAAAAAATGGGAAAAAATGGGAAAAAATGGGAAAAAATGGGAAAAAATGGGAAAAAATGGGAAAAAATGGGAAAAACTGAAAAAAATGGAAAAAATTGAAAAAATAGGAAAAAAGAGTGAGAAATAGCACAAAAAATAGGAAAAACTATGAGAAAAATGTGGAAAAATAGTAAAAATTGGAAATAAATAGTAAAAAAATGAAAGAATGTGAGAAAAAGATGAAAAATAGTAAAAAATATGGGAAAAGTGGTAAAAATAGGAAAAAAAATCCAGTAGAAATACTGAAAAAAAGGAAAAAATATGAGAAAAAAATGAAAAAATTGTAAGAAATATGGAAAAAAAGGAGTAAAAATACGGCAAAATGTGAAAAAATATGGAAAAAACTCATAAAAATGTGGGAAAACGTGAAGAAAAGAGTAAAAAAGGTGGAGAAAAGTCATAAAAATGTGTGGAAAAAACGTGAAGAGAAGAGTAAAAAGTGTGTGGGAAAAAAGGTGGAAAAGAATAGCAAAAAATTATGAAAAAACAGTAAAAATTTTTTTTTAAACAGTAAAAAATATGAAAAAATAGTTTAAAAATATGAAAAAAATAGTTTAAAAAATATGAAAAAAATAGTTTAAAAATATGAAAAAAATAGTAAAAAAATATGAAAAAAATAGTTTAAAAATATGAAAAAAATAGTAAAAAATATGAAAAATGAGTAAAAAATTTAAAAAGAGTAAAAAAATGAAAAAAGAGTAAAAAATACGGAAAAACATTAAAAAATACCATTAAAATGCGCAAAAAAACCCCCTTCAAAATATTTCAAAACCACGCTAAAAATCCGAAAAAAAAATCAGAATATCTTTATTTTTTCCGTCTATATAAAACCCCGAATCTTCTTTCTCAGACAACCCCGTGGCCAATTGGATCCACGCGCGCTCCACGAGGAAGAAACGCTGCCCTTACACAAAATATCAGACCCTGGAACTGGAAAAAGAGTTTTTGTTCAATATGTACCTGACGCGGGACCGCAGGTACGAAGTGGCGCGGGTGCTGAACCTCACGGAACGCCAGGTCAAAATCTGGTTTCAGAACAGGCGAATGAAAATGAAGAAAATGAATAAAGAGAAAAGCGATAAGGAGCAGCAATAACGCGCAAAAATAAAAATTATTAGAATTATCTTTAAAAATTAAAAAAAAATTTGGCGGAGGAAAAAAAAAAACAACAAAAAAAAAGAGGGCGGAGAGGAAAAAAAAAACACGAGGTAAAAAAAATGCGGAGGAAAAGAGGAAAATGGTGATGATGATGATAATAATAAAAAATTGGTGACTCGGAATGTGCGGATGGATTTGAGAGGGAGAGGTTTGGGGACTGGAAAATGAAAATTTTCCTAAAAAAATGCGATTTAAAAAAGTAAAAAAAAAAAGGAAAAAAAATCTCAATAAAAAAAAAATGCCCTTTTTTGGGGGGGGTTTTGATTTTTCCTTCCTTCCGCCTTGCTCTGCCCTCAGCAAAAGCGACACGAGGAGTACTTGAATTTTTATTTTTATGTGGTTTTTCCTTTTGTAATTATTATTATTCTATTTTATGTCCTAAATTAAAAGCCAACGCCCGGTATTTTGAATTTTTTGTTCATTTTTTTTTCCCCTAATTTTTTTTGGTTTTATATTTTTTATTATTATTATTATTATTATTATTGTTGTTGTTATTATTATTATTATTTTGGGAATCCCGCGAATATTTTGTACAAAAAAAAAAAGGAGAAAAAAATTAAAAAAAAAAACGAGGAAAAAAAGGACAAAACCAAGAAAAAAAAAGAAAAGAGAAAGGACTGGAGGGAATGGTTTTGGTTCTTTTTTTTATTTTCCTGTCACGGTGTTGAACGTTTCTGCTGTAACCGAAATTTTGGTGTCATTTTATTCTCGTCTCGCCACCCCGTTCTGTAAAATATTTGGAATATTTGTTCTGTCGCCTGTTGTAGAGCAGCTCCATGTAAATATAAACCTAAAAAAAAACCCCACAGAAAACCACCCGAAAACCAACAAAAAACCGCAAAAAAAAAAAAAATTCAGCCTTGGAGGTGTCTTTTATTTTTATTTTATTTTTTTTTTCCTTTCAAAGCAACCCCGGGGCTCGGCCTGGGGGGGGTTTTAATTAATTTATATTTTTTTAAATTTAATTTTCTGTGTTTTACTTTAAAAAAAAAACAAAAACGCTGTGGTTTAAAAAAGGGGAAGAAAAAAAATCGCTGAGGTAAGGGGGATCTGCGCGCCATCAATTATGAGATTGCGCTAATTAATTGCGCTAATTTATGGCCGCGGGCGATCGAAGGATGGGCTCGGGAAAGGGGGGAAAAAAAAAAACTGGGAATGAATGGAGCGGCTCGGAGCTTTTCCAGCGGATTCTGCGGAGAAAAGAGGGGGGGAAAAATCATTAAAAATTCAAATTAAAGCGCAGCGCTCCGGGGGGAGGGAAAAAAAAGGGGAAAACGGCGAATTTTGGGGTGGGAAGGCGCAAAAAAAATCCCTGGTTTTGGAATTTTGCTGCGCGAGGTGGAAATGGTGGGGAAAAAATCGAAATGAAACTGGGGGGAGGGTTGGAAAAAGTGGGATTTTTCCACCCCAAAAAATGAGGGGGGAAAGGCGGGTTCGTCCTCCCCTTCCTGGAGTGCGGAGAAAAGGCAGGAAAATGCAGGGAAAAAGCAGGAAAAGGGAGGAAAAAGCAGGGAAAAGGAGGGAAAACGGAGCAGGCAGCGCGGTTTAATCAGAAAAAGCAGCTGGAGGTGCCTTTTCTTAATTAACGCTCGCCCTAATGAGGAGCAGAGCCCCGCTTTTCCCTGGAATTCCCAACAAAATTTCCCAAATCTGGAAGCGATTATTGCCGCTGAAATGTCGCGCTTGGAGATTCCTCTGCTTCTGAATTTTGGGTTTTTGTATTTTTTTGGTAATTTCTGCGTTGATTTTGGGTTTTTTCCGGGTTTTTTTGGTCCTCGAGGGTGGGGAGGGAGAGGAGAATCCCTGGAATTGGGGGGGAAAGGGATAAAAATCCCGATTTTGAGCCCGAGGAGGGGGGAAAAAAAAACCACAAAAAATAAATAATTTAAAAATAACCTTCGCGAAACGCTCGGGGGTGGAAAAGATTGATTGATTTCTTTATTTTTAGCGGCAGAGAGGGAGATTTACGGCCGGGGGGGAAAAAAAATTAAATAAATAACTGAAATAAAGAAAGAAATAAAAGAAATGAAATGAAGGAATTTTTTAAAATAAAGAATAAAGGAAATGAAATAAAGAAATGAAATGAAGAAATGAAATAAAGAAATGAAATAAAGAAATGAAATAAAGAAATGAAATAAAGAAATGAAATAAATAAATGAAATTAAGAAATGAAATGAAGAAATGAAAGGAAGAAATAAAATGAAGAAATTAAATAAAGAATTCAAATAAAGAATTCAAATTAAGAAATAAAATAAAGAAATTAAATAAAGAAAATAAAGAAACAAAAGAAAGAAATAAAAAATCAAAAATCAAAATTCAAATAAAAAATCAAATAAAAATCAAATAAAAATCAAATAAAAAAATCAAATAAAAAATAAAAAGAAAATAAAATTTAAAATAAAATAAGTTAAATAAAGAAATAAAACAGGAGGGGAAAAAATAATGAATTTTTTAAAAAAGGGGGGATTTTAAAGGGAATTCTCAGGATTCTCAGGATCTTTTCCCGTCCTCCTCCCCCCGCAGGGGGAAAGGGAGAATTGAATAATTAAATAATTAAATAATTAAATAATTAAATAATTGAAACCCGCCGCTTTTAGCGCCGTTAATTAAAATCGCGGAATTAGCGCGGATTTGGGGCGGCGGCGCTCGGGAATTCCATCGGGACCCTCTGTCCCCTCTCTGTCCCCTCTGTCCCCTTTGTCCCCCCCTCTGTCCCCTCTCTGTCCCCTCTGTCCCCCCCCTCTTTGTCCGCGCCCGCGTTGCTCTCCCTTTGTTGGGGTCACGGGCAAGTCCCGCGCTCCCTCCGCCCCCCTGCGCGTCCTCTCCGCCCCCCTCCGCATCCCCCGGGGCCACCTCGCTCCTCACAGAATCCCCTTTATCCCCCCCCGAAATCCCCCTAAAAAAAACCCCATGAAAAAATCCTAAAAAACCCCAAAAACATTTCTAAAAAAATTCAAAAAATCACAAAATCTCCCCAAAAACCCGCGTAAAACCCGCGTAAAACCCGCGTGGGGGCGGCGGGCTAAGCGCTGGTGGTGTTTAAGATGCGCAGCGGGGTTTTGGCGGTGCAAAAAGCGGCGATTTGGGGTTTTTTTTCTCTCTGCCGGTGCCATCTGGCGCGGCCGTGGCGGCGCATTCTGATCCCGCCTTTGTGTGAGCGCCCGATCCCAAAATGCCCGAAATTCCCGGGAAAAATCCAGCAGGAATCGCGTTTTTCCCGAGCCCCGACACCCCCGAGGGGTTGGGGGAAAAAAAACCCCAAAATATCCCCGAGCCCGAGGTGAGAATTTGAATTTTGGGTGAGGAAAAAGGGGGGAAATTCATTAAAAATTCAAATTACGACGCGGTTTTGCGGTGGGTGGGAGGGGATTTTCCTGGGAAAATATTATTTTAAAGCGATTTGGGCAAAAATTGATAAAAATAAAGCGATTTGCGGGGAAATATTTCAAATCCAAAGAGATTTTTGGGGCGGTTTTGGGGCAGGCCGGAGTTTTTTTGGGTTTCTTCTTTTTGGGCACAAAAAATCATAAATAAAAAGCGATTTTGTGACCGGAATTGGTTGTTTTTTAGCACAAAAAAATGACAACTAAAAAGCGATTTTCGGGGCTGTTTTGTGGCCTGAGTTGGGGTTTCTTTTTGCATAACAAATTACAAATTAAAAGCGATTTTCGGGGCGGTTTTGTCACCGAAATTGCTTTTTTTTTTCCCCCAAAAAAATCATAAATAAAAAGCGATTTTCTGGGCAGTTTCGTGACCAGAGTTGGGGTTTTTTCCGCATTAAAAATTACAACTAAAAAGCGATTTTCTGGCCTGTTTTACGGCCTGAATTGGGTTTTTTTTTCGCATTAAAAATCACAAATAAAAACCTATTTCCGAGGCGGATTTTTTGCACAAAACCCCACAAACAAAACCCGATTTTCTGTGTTTTTTTTTTCCCAAAAACCCACAAACAAAACC